>JAACYV020277296.1:14504-26360 GCA_009936425.2 Chrysaora fuscescens | reverse complement strand
ATCGTAAAAAACACGCACGCTATTACAAGAAAAGTATCTTTAATCTCACCTAGATATCCTGTTTTACAATGACAAATGAATCCCATTCCTGAAGTGCTGCAGGTACCTCCATGGAAGCAAGGCGATGATGCACAAGGTGATGTTGTATTTGTTTTGACGCAATTTGTTCCATTGCTACCAAGCTTGTATCCAACAGAGCATTGACAAGTAAAGTTTTTACATATTTCGCTAGTCGTTTTGCATTTGGCAGCACAGGCAAGGTTGGTATAACAGCCGTCAAATTTCACAGATCTGGAAAATGCAAAAATCATCAATCCATAAAGCTTTTTGTTTCAATCAACCATTTCTACCTCCTGGCCAATAATAACAAATAAACGTAAAGGAAATGATAAAGAAACTAATACGCACCTTTTGAACTGGTTGTTTTTCAACTTAACATACATTTTGCTATATGTAGATGAATCAGTGAAGCGAACATCCTTAATGCAACCAATGAAAGACTGTTTCAAGTGATGAGGAATAATAACAGATGATGCTGTTTTGTTGATTCCACCAACATAGAAGAAACCAGTTTGTAACATGTATCTTGGCAAAAATGCTTGAGCTGGAAAATGCATACAATATTGGTCAGAGATTTTTGGAAATGGAACAGGTTTTGCTGGGTACAACAACAACTTTTAACTTCTTACGGCTTAGCCGAAGAGAGATGTTTATGAATAATTTGAATAAAAATGAAGCACCTGGAGCTTTGTAATTCAATGTAGAAGTTCTTGTATCGACTAAAACCGTAACTAATGCCTCTACTCTCTTTACAATGAGCTCATGCCATGTACCATCATTCACTTTTATTTTCGAAGTAGCAGTGAGTGTTGGATCTGTGAAACTTATCATATTTATTGAAACATTAATGTATCCATGATCTAATCGAGCCAATAAATGTGCACCATTTTGATTGCCAAGATAGAACAAAAGACCATCAGATGCCCTAAAAAGAGAAAATGCAAAGTTGCTGATCAAAAGCAGCAAAGCCAGAGGGAAAAGAACACATTAAGTTTAAACTAAAGATTCTTTTTTCTTCAATCAGGAAAATACTCCGTATTTTAGTAAGAGACAGGCAAAGTGGCATTAAAGTGAGTGAGGGAGCTAAAACGAGGATCTGAGATTTATCCATTAGTTTAATGTTATGCCAGCAATGAGCAGCTTTAAGCACCCCTATTTTCTTCTGCATGTCGGTGTTTTATTTTAAGTATTATTGAATTATTTTATTTTAATCAGACGAATTGAAATTTCTTTTTTTTAACAATTCTGTGACCTATCTGGGAAAAGTGTTCATGCAGTTTTGGGTGCAGTAAGCTTGAAAGTAGATCCTTGGCAGTTTCAATCACCAGTAAAAGGATTATTTTTTGTCTGGTTAACAGGCAATTATCACTGCAATCAAACCCTACCAATGTGTTAGAACAATAAAAGCTTTCAAGTTACCTTGTCTTAAACTTTAATTCAACATCATGGAATAAAGAGTTTGCTGTCTTGAAAATATCAAGTGCTAAAAATGACTGAGATGATGTCAGTGTGACTTCATCTCTAGAACTACAGCGACTGGCAGGGCAACTGCTTTCGACATTTGATGAACGATTGGGTAAGCTCAGATTTACATGAAGATTCCCAAATTGAATATCATGTATACATGTGACCGCATATGTTTGTGCATCTTGTCGAATTCCCTGAAGAGAAAGTATTCAAAGTATAGTTTATAAAGTATAAAGAAAAGGATAATTTCTGATACAATTTCACAGATTTTCTATTTCTGTGATACAATAATATTACTAATTTCAGAACACAATAAGCTTTCAAAAAATAGTAATTATCTAGAATCCAGAAGAATTCTTAGTCTCAATGTTGAAAAATTTAATACTGATGTAAAATTACCTTAACATCATTTTTTCTCTCAAATCCACCAATCAGCAGTCTTCCAGAGAATTTCCCTAGGTTAATTATCTTTCCAATACCAGTCAAAGTAACAAGCTGAACAGATTTTGAATCTATAAATGCAGTTGTATTAACATACCCAATATTATGGATAGTTAAATCATAAGTGATGTTAGCTGACAGCTTTTGATTGATATACACCTGCAGATTAAGACATCACAAGACTGCCCATCATTGTTATCACTTCAGAAAATTAAATGCAAATTGATGGTCACATAAAAATTCCTCTACCACTTTATGCTACAAATATATTCTATATGAAAAATATATATTTATCATATTACATCTTTACGCATAAATTTCTAATCAATTATCTGCCAGTCTGCCAAGGGAATGATAAAATGGACCCCAGAGAATGTCCCAGGCCAAGATGTAAAAGATGGCATTATGACTCAATCCAGACTATCAGACATAACTGGTTGCAGGTCACTCAAGACAGAAAGCCGTGGAGGAGGTCTAGGAAGAGGTTCCTTAAGATGAGTGATTAAGCCCTTTAATAATGATGATGATGATAACGATGCACAATATTTGCAGTTCTAAACGACAGCTAGTGCATGCAACAACAGAAATTTTGCGTGAATGCATACAACTCTCCTTTTTCATTGTTTATAGCAGTTGAAACTATAGAAATCAGCATGCATGTAAAAATGTTCCAAAAAATTTGTGCACACACTTGACAAACACGGCCGACTCGCTTATCTATAAATGATTTATGGACTGAACAATTGGGTAGTTTTTGGCTCTGAGAGCTCAGGTGTGCAATTATAATTTTGTTTAATATATATCTGCCATTACTTAAGAAATGCATATACCTCTTTTACTCTTGTAAGCCCATGCCATTCAAAAAACAGATAATTTCTGTAGATGAAAATAGCAAAGAATTCTTCTGTATTTGTAGCATTATTCTGGTACAGTAAAATGCCATCTTGATTACAAATGCTAAACTTAATCCTTAAATATTTATCAGCATTTTGTAACCATTTTTCTTGCAGTCGACTTCCAGTGTACGCCGAAAATGAGCCATATCCAAAGAACTTTTCGCACGAAATGCTTGCAGCACAAAGAATAACAACAAATGCTATTATGGCAGCTAAAAAATGAAATCAATTAAAATATAGCTTTCTTTACAAAATAAAGACAAACAGCCTGGCCATTAAAAAAAAGATAAACAAACAAATCCCGTAAACCAATGCTAAAAGCTACAGCCTACGAACCCAGGTGCTTAGGCCAAATAAAATATACTCAACTGCAGAAGATCAACTGAATAACTGAACTGATTGATGCATTTTAGAATAAGGACTAGGTTAAATGTTTAGGACATGCATATATGAGTTCTTGATAAAAATAGTTCTTTCTTAAACATCTTAAGGGTAGAAACAAACCTTTTCTTCCTTCCAAAATCATATCATCTCAAAGGTGGCTGGAACCATATAACGTTTTCCTTTCCCAGAGCGGTCTCTAGTTCTGGTTTCAGATTGGCCCCAGATTGGGTCCCAGACTCAGCCCCACTTTCAGTTGCAGATGCGACGCCCGCTTTGGAGATGGCAGAGTCCCAAAATTCGGAGTTAAATATATTTATGATGCTGAGGAATTGATTTTTCACCTTATTCAGTTCCTTTGGTTCTACAGTGAATATTTACGAAACCCTCTGAAAATAATTGTAAAAAAATGATTTCTAAATTGTTTGCTTGAATCCCTGACTTAATTAATGCATGGAAGATTGCTTTAGGAATATTTTGTGAATGGGATCGAGTAAATGGAAACTGACTCTGGTCTAGAGAATGGGTTTAAAAATTTGTAAACTAAAATTGTTTGTATTTGTTATTTTTCACTGTGCCATAAATGAGCTGAAATTCTTTGGCTAATTTTGACGTTTCCTTAGGAACAAGACAAGATCTTAAGAGAACAGGTCTTGACATCAAACTCGTTCTTTATAAAAACAGCTGGCTAGTTTTACACTAGGAAATCTAGCGCATTAAGATGATGAGGGCATATTATATGTTATTGATATTTAAAGGATTTGCTTTTTTACAAATGTTGTTAATTATTCACAAAATGTTTGGTACGAAGGAAAATGCCAAACCATATTATAAACTAGATGTTACCA
This sequence comes from Chrysaora fuscescens, assembly GCA_009936425.2. NCBI lineage: Eukaryota > Metazoa > Cnidaria > Scyphozoa > Semaeostomeae > Pelagiidae > Chrysaora > Chrysaora fuscescens. Next base: position 22,267 of record JAACYV020277296.1, on the reverse strand, counting down.
CAGAACAATTTCAAATTTTTCCCGAAGAAAGAGAGCGGTTCGATTGGATGTCAATTTTCAAGCCTTGCGAAAGAAACATGACGTGGGTAAATAGAACGTTTGGTAAGGAACATCATATTCACAGAACCAATGCTCATAAAAGTGTTATTATTTATAAAGATATTAAGGATATAGGGTTTTATAGCAAAATCATTTTGCAAACAAAAACATCTGAAGGAAAAACAAAGAAATTTGGAGGAGATTTTTGGCAGGTAATCATAACCGGAACTGCATTTCTTAGTGGATTTGCAAGAGATCTGATGGATGGAAGTTATGAAATTTCATTTCTTATAAATGAACCTGGAAATTACACATTAAACCTGATATTGGAGCATTCTCTTTGCGATGGCCTTCGTGATCCCCCAGATTACTGGTTCAAAAGTGGTATATATGGTGAATTTCAAAATGAAAGCATTCTTGGCGATCTTGATGATTTTCTTGTTCAGAGAATAAGTCCACTACATTTTTCAATTAATCAAACAGCAGAAACAAACGAAAGAATGCTTTACAAGCCACCTGCTGGTTTATTAAATGGAAATGGAGAATTCATTTGCTTTGAAAACAAATCAAATATAGATCATAATTGCTACAAAACAAATGATTTGCAACGAAACTGTAAGTTTCTTCAGCATAGTTATGGCAGATGGAAGGTCGATCATGGGAAATATAAATGGATTCCTAACTTTCCGATTGCTTTAGATAAAAAATTTAAGAAGAACAAAAAATTTGACACTCTCTGGTTTTATGGTGATTCTACCATGTATCGTTTGTGGGACTCGTCATATACCAGAGTGCTTTGCAGGCAGGTATTCAAACACTGCGATAAGACATATAATTGGCTGTATCCTCGATCAAAATATGATAGAAAAGGTGCGAAGAAGAATGTCGAAGAAGCTTTCAATTACACAAAATTCTTTAACCCAATGTATGAGGTATTTGCACTTCCAGAAATGAAGACAAACAGAAGCGTGATTCTCGTTAATTTTGGATTGCATTTGGTCACGACAATTACTTTCAAAGAATACAAAAGTGTTCTTGAACGTTTCATAACTATGATAGAAGAGTTGAAGAAAGGAAAGCATAGCTCAAAGTTCCCCCATGTAATATGGAAGACGACGACAATTACACACAAGGAAAATACCAAAATTTGGAATTTAACACAGTCCAGGTTCATGACGAATCATCGTATCAAATTATTTAATGCATACACCAATACGAGGTTGTGTTCCGAGGGAATTCCAATTAGTGATGCTTATCCAATTAGTGCGTCCTATCCAAAAGGAACCAAGGACCACGTTCATTATCATCTTCCTGTTTTTGAGCCGCTTGAAGATACTCTAGCCGATTTCATATGGAAACAATATGATGATTGATCTAGCTATAGATTTAAGAATTTAACTAAGGAACCGTTATTGCTAATTATTGAGTTGGAATCTTGAATTTAGGAATTGGTTAGAAATGGCAGAGAAAAAAGTATTATTCGGAGCTGATTTTAACTAACGTACTGGCTTAAGTGCATTTTTAGATAAAGACAGACTTACAAGGTCTTTTTGATTGAATTCTGGGATTGCAACCTGAACTAGGATCAAGTTCTAGATCAAAAATGCCCAATAATAAAATGTGTCCCAATAAGTCCATAAATAGATAAAAGCTAATCCAGTGTTGTGATGCATACTCCACAGCTGCTTTTGCAGTTTTTCAGCATCCAATTCGGATTTGATTTACATTCGCCAAGATGTGCCCAGCTTCTGCATCTATTATCTTGATCCAAGCATTCTAAAAAACAACATCAAAAGTGACCAAATTTCAAGGATAAGTTGGTACGTGCAAGGTAATAATCGGGATCTTCTTTCTTTGAAAGTAAATATCCTTCCAAAATATTGTCACTGCTTTCAAGAAAACAACTAGCACCAAATTAATGAACACATGCAGTTAGATAAGGACGCTCATTTTGGGACCCTTCTTTACCTCACGACACACATTTTATTATAATTAGAAAATAGATGCCAACTGAATGGGATTCTAAAACTCTTACTTTCACATGAAGAACAACAGTTGCTCCACATGTCTTTCGCATTAGCAAGGCATTCTCCTGATTCAGTTTGCTCTTCGCAATTTGGGTCTTCGTCCACACATTCAGCAAGACCTGTAGAAAATGATGATGCTTTTATTGATGAAGAGACTTTTAAATAGAAAGTCATAATATACCGGTTGCTAAGAAAAAGGGAAAAAATTTCCAGCAGACGACATGATAGATAATTTCTTCCGCGGCATGACAGGACTAAAGAAAGGATCTTGATAAGCAAGATAAAATAGCTACTAAATACATTGTAAAAAGCATAATAAATTTGATGAAAGATACCTAAACAAGATCTGCAGCAACTATGCAGCATCCAACCGGCATTTTTATAGCATTCTCCTTCTAAAGACCAATTCTTGCATCTCAAATGGTAATCTTGGCAGCCTTAAAAAAGGAATGATATTTACAACAAAATCCTTTTTACACTGTTTTTGCTGGCAATCTCCGTTCAACCTGCATTGCATACTGGACTGTTATTCTCAAGCATTCCGATCTTTTACCTTAATATGATAATAAAATGAAGATTAAAAAAGAACACCTTCAAGTCCTTCAGGACACTTCCCCATGTCAATGTAAATATCGTCAACAGAAATATCTGATACTCCAGGTTCATCAATTGTTGCAACCATGTACAGCTGGAAAAAACAGTGTTCGGTTTATCAGCTACTTTGACGGATAGCGTCTCGAAATTGAGAAATAGAAATGATAAACAAGCAAAAAGAGAAGAAGAAATATAGCTAGGAGAAACTCATGAAACACCTTGTATGAAATAGGAATACTTGGCAATGTAACAGCTCCTTGTTGCCAATCTTGTCCTTGATCTCCTTCGCGCGTCCAAATCAAACTGGGTAATCGAGTTGTGATGTCTTTCATCATGACATCAAGTTTCCCAGCCCCTTTACCCTTCATAAAAAAGAAGAAACTCAAGCACGTTTGGTGATAAATTGGTCTTATTGATTTTGTGTACATTGTGGCTTTAACTCCTTTTTCACACGCACCTCCATATTGGACTTGTGCAAATCTTCCTGTAGAAAAATGCAACGAATTATTGAAAGGATTAGAGTGGTAGAATTATATTTATTTTATAATTATATTACATCAAGGAGAATAATACTCGATTTATAAAGAGCACAAACTCAGGAATTCTGACCAAGGGAAATTGCAAACGCAGTAGAAAACAGTTTCAAATGCTGCTGATTACTAAAGAAATATTAAATTTATAAATATCTAACAAGATCGTTTGCCTTGTCCAGTTGTGTGGTCTCGTTGCGGACCTGTCAGCTGCTTCTTGCTCCTTGTACGACCTCTTCTCCAATTGCATTTATTACCACTGCGAGGCTTCCATATTCCCCAGTCGTTTTCAAAAACTGCATCACTACGCCCTACAACAAATACAAGTAGCTTAAGCAAGGTTTTAGTGGATTTAGGAAGAAGTTTGGCCGTTGGATAATTTCAGAATGGTGGCTTCTAGCCTTCCTAGAAGGGAGAGCCTTAGCATTTTGTCAACCAAATAACTCGACAGGCTACAAATAACAGTATTAATAATAAAACAGATTAAAGAAGAATTACTTGCCTGGATAGCATTTTCGATTTCTGCAAACTCTCATCTCTGAAGGTTTACCAATGCAACTATTTGCATCACTTTTACAAATTCTTTTCCTTCGATAAAAACCAAACCCACATGGCCTAGAACACGCTGACCACTCTTGCCACTCTTGCCATTGCCCATCTTTGCAATAAAAAAGTTTTGACTTAAAGTATGAATGAATTCTATGATAAATCTTATGAATGTGGGACAACTGTTATTTCTAAGGAGCAATGTTATTGTTATGCAACTTTGTTAAACATTTTGTGGAGTTGAGAATATGTTTTGGGACAATCTGGGACAGTCAGCAGGACATTCAGCAGACATTATGAATAATTATCATTCCATATAGATATATATATAATGTAGTTTTATTTTCCATATGGGTTTTATTAAATACTACCTTATTGATTACTTATTTACGAAATCTGAACGTCAATGACAATTATGAAATTATATTTAGTTTTAGTTCTTATCCTGAACAGTTTTCATGGAGTATAGAAAATCAATAAAAAAAGAGAAAACTATACTTGGGCACTCGAACATTCTGTTGATTTTCTGAATATCAAGAGGACTTAGTTTTCTTCCACCAAGTTTCATCGCTTCATCTTTCTTTGCAGTCATTGTAGGATTGTCATCTCCTTTTCCGTAGGCCGATTTTGAGAAATGCATTATGGACTGATAGTCATATTCATCGCTGTGATTATCAAGGTTTTGAAATTGATGTTTTTCAAACATTTTTGCGTAATCTAAGATAAACAGAAAAATTACAGTTTAATTATTTGATAAAACACAGACGCTACATTTAAATGCAATATTCTTAGGTTGATAGACAATTGCTTTTTTTCGAAGTAAAATCATTTAAGCTAGAAGTATTCGTTTAACGTATCAATTAGTTGCAGTTGTTGACAATTGGTTAATGAACAAAGAATACAAATTACCACTTTTAACGTTCTGCAACTGAACACCAATGTAATTATCTCTGTCAAGCCTGTTCTGCTCGTGTACAAATCCTGAAATATCCCAAAATAAATTTAATTGAAGATTTAAATGTGCATAAATCGACATTGCAACTGGTGTCTGCAATGCACGCCGTTGCTTCAATTACAAAGAAAGGTTGAGTATTTCTGAATTCTCTAGTAGCACCAAGAATTTCATAAGAAAGAAGGTACAACAATACATTCAAAGCCTGTCTGCATGATATGCTTTTCTCTTAGCATTGCTTAGCGCCTGAACATAAACACATTTTGGAACGTTTGCTAACAAATAGAACAAACAGTATGCATGTAACCAATCTTTTCCTGAACATAATCTTGTTCCAAATATGATGCACAGGGGGATCAACAGCCCTGAAAAATGAGGGGGGGGTGAATTTAAGAGAAATTCAGTTTCATAGGGCTTTACCCCTATAGAAAGTTTCGATTTGTTACGATAAAAGGTATTTATCATGTCTAATACTGAGTGTTACTTCTCTAAGGTAATAACAGCCGGTCTTAAGAAAGGTGGGGAAGGGGGAGGGGGCTTTTCCATCTCAGTTTCCTGATGACCCTCCCTAGTCTTACCTAATGCATGGAGTAAGAGGTGCGTTATAATTCCATCTGATTGGCATCCTTTTCCAATAGATATCAGAGTGGGTAAGTTGGAAGTTTCTTTCTTACCGAAATCCGAATGACATCTAAAAAGAAAAGGATCGTAGATTAGACAACAAAATATAACATGTTTCGATATTTCTATACAGTTATTTATTGAATGAAAAAATGTTTTATTGGTACCAAACTGCTTTCATCTTGACTCAAATAAATGTAGCATTAACAATTTTGAACTAAACAAAAAACAATTTGATGTACCCATATCCATCGTAGAATAGAATCCAATTAACATCACCTTCGACCTTGGGTCTGAAATTCAAACAAACAGACTCCATGATTTGCTGAAGAAGAGCTTCGATCTTTGCTAGCAGCTGCCCTAAAAAGAAAAAAAACAAAAGTAAAAATGCAAGAAGATGCATGAAAAGAGAAAAGGATTTTTAATGACATGCTATTTAGCAAAAGCAATGATTTCTATGATGACAAAACGGTAAAACGATATTTCTTGCAAATTTTTTATATATATGAAATTATAAAATTGTAGAAATAATGATATGTAGATCTATGAGGTCTTACAGCGACAAGATTTTCCAGTTTCATAAAATTGAACGATAGTCATGGTTAAAAAACACCGCTTATCAGCTAGTAGTTAATACTTTAAGGAGAACAGAGGAAATTTGTTAAAATTTGGAAGGATTGAAGCTGAAATGCGTACAAGATCGAGAATTAAAGCGAAACAAACCTTGCATTTGGTCACCAAGTCCAAGAAACACAACTTCGTACGGGATTGTGTGTGAAGGCCAACGCTTCGTTTTACTATAATCTTTCATCTGCTTGTCTTCTTTTTGGACTTTCTGATCAGTCAACATCTTCATGTCCGTCTCATCCAAAGTCAAGCATCCCTCAAAAAGTTGCCCAGCTACATCTGAAAATCAATTTAAGTCTCTACCTATACAGTCATACAGTTTTTTGAATTATTATTATTATTTTAAAAGGAATTTATTGCAGCATTAATGCTTGAATGACACGGAGATCCCCTGCAATTGAAAATATACCCAAATTTATCACTGTTGGTTGTGTTGCCCCCTTCCCTTTAGAATAAGCATGCATTCTAGGTACTAAGGGGAATATTGCTAAAAGGTTTGTAATTCAAAGATTGGACACTCAGCAATGGGGACAAAGCTTTTTTATGAGTGATATTAATAGTTCTTCAAAGGAACGAAGTCCCTGAAGTCTCCCTGATAGCATTCCTGCAGTATCATCATTGTGTGTGGGGGTTAACTTGGAGTGGAGGGCAATCAAAAATGGCAGCATTTAGGCCTATTATGCAAATGAATTCTAATAGATACCTTTCAGCGGATCAAAGGTTTGCTCGGCTGGAGAATACTTTCTAATATCAGAATTCCAGAGAGGCAACGGCTTGACATTTGTGTTCACTTGTGCAATAAGATCTCCAACAAGAAGGCTTTCTAAAATAGGAGAAAGGGAAACGTGATTGATCCTTGAGGTACTATGTTGTGTCAGGAACGGGATGGTAGGAATCATTGAATGTCTCATTGGTACAGTTGAAGCTAAAACAAACATCTTAGATATCCCCAGAAGTATATCAAACCATGGCTCAGTAGCATAGTGACAACTTTTGAGCCCCTCACCATATTCCAAAAATTTGGGAGTACGTTAAACTAATTAATAAATAATGTCTATAGATATAATAAGGTAGAATCAAGATATCAACATACCATTTCTAACAGTATTAGCAAAAATATATTCAATAAAAATCCACTCCTCTATATTTCATTTTTATCAAAGCTCCAAGAAAACAGCTTTAGGTTCAGACCAGAGTCAATTGACTCTATTCAGACCAAGAGATGGTTATAATAACAACACTAAAAAACATCCAGAATAAAAAACCCACTACCCAACCTCATCATAATTACCTTGATATAAATCAGCGATAGTCCCCTGTAATATAAGAGATAAAAAAATCAGTATCTGCAGGCAACATGAAGGAATAAGTTTTTTCATGGTCTCTTTAAGTGAAATTTGGAAAGGCCACTATTGGCCTTTTGCTAAATTACATGAATAAACTGGGAGTTGATTACCTGTCAATTGAAAAAAGGTTGCAGGTAACCTACAAATAATGATAGCTTCAATGAAGATCGCAGACCTATGTAAAAATGAACCCATCAGTAAACAAAATAATAAACAAAAGCATGATATTGTACAATTGTAAATCGGTGATTCCTGGACAAAAGGGCCAAAGCTAGAGGAGGGGCAGTTTATAAAGGGGACACCAAGAACTCACTTATGCATGGCACAATTAAATTTAAGATACCTTTTGGACGGTTTTTGTGAAAAAATCATATTAAAATTATTATATCAATATCAAATTAATATATTAATATCTCCCTAATTCATTGTACTTTTTCGAACAATAACTTCACACTACAGAATTCTAGATAAAACTGCAACT
>JAACYV020277185.1:4031-15309 GCA_009936425.2 Chrysaora fuscescens | reverse complement strand
ACAAAGAGGAGGTATACTGAGAACTGGAAAATGTAAATAATGAGGTATCCAGTTTTGATCAATTTATACTATATTTTTGGCTCCCTTTTTTGAATGAGGAAGTTAAAGAATTTTCCACTGGTAACATTTCTGACTACAGTACATCCTCGATTAACCGAACAGGTTGAACTAATTTTTTGCTGGGCTGTTCGGATACGCCAAAAATTCGGATAATCGAGGACGAACATTTTACCTACTAGTCTTGCTATAAAGTTTATTGTTATCACCAAGAATAGCCATTGCCGTTTTTTTCGTAAATGGCAACGGAAAAATGATATTAATTTAAATGACAACGGAAAAAATATTGCTATTGCTAATTTTGCTCAATCGCCAAAACCTTCCTTTTTCTAATTTTTTTTTCGAGAAGCCATGTTTAAGCGTAATTAAATAGACAAAATTTGAGACTAAAATGATCACGTCCTCCCAAATCGCTTAGTTTATAAAAGACGAACTCAAAGAAGGGACTATCACAATAACAGCAGTCAAAACTCATGGATTTTGACATTCCTGTTCGATTTCCTTTTAGCGATTTGGGTAATTGTAAACACGAATGTCAAAACCGACGTGATACTTCCATGTTTCCGTTGGAGTTGACTTTGATATAGGACAACAATTTAAACAAACACCGGAGATTTTATTTGGTTAAACGAGAATCGGCTTGCAAAAAACTGATGCAGGAAAAACTTTTGGCGTTCGGATAATCGAGGTTCGGATAATCGAGGATGTACTGTACTTACAAAACTGGAAGATCATTAATATTATACAAAATGTTTCAGGCGACATCATTGAATTTGATATGACCCCTCCTACTTAGCAAGGTTATCCTCATAATTCGTTTTCCACTAAGCAGAAATAAAATATTTATTGTGAAAAATGGTTCTGAAACGCACTTTTCACGAAGAATTCGAGTTCATATCTCCTATATTCTGTGTGCCAAAAAAGGATGGGAAGGTTCGTGTTATTTTGAACCTGAAGAAATTAAACTCTTGTGTTGTATCATCATTTGAAAATTGAGACCATTCAAAGCATACTGAGTATGATCACACCTAATTGCTGAATGGCGTCACTGGACCTTTAAGATGCCTATTACAGTGTTAAAATTCATCCACATTATCAAGGGCATTTAAGATTTGAACTAAGGTGTATAATATAGCATTATTATTGCAATTATCCCTACAAAAATGCACACATGAAAGTATTCAACATATACAGAAGTATCATAACAGCACTAAATAATTAATCAAATTAACCTTTTCATGGAGGCTTCCCAGAATTCAGTGCCATCTTTTCCTACATCCAGACCATCAACATCTTTCATGTTAGCATATGCCATGTCAACTTCATTGATGGCATTTGCATCTGCCATGTCAATCATTGCTTCTTCATCCTTCTGCTTTCTGTCTTCCTTTCCTGCTTTTCCTTGCCCTGTGCTTGATGGAGCTGGCCGTAAGACACGCATGATAACTGCACGGAGTTGCTCATGCTGACGACGGAACCTGCAGACAAATATATCAATTTCTAATAATAGATCGTTATCAATTTAACTATAGCACAACTCAGCCAGAACAAAAGATGCAAAGCATGCCTGAATATCTGAAATAAAGAAAAGAATCAATATCTGAAATAATAGATTAGAAAATGATATTATAGATGATCTCACAATCTCATCTGATTGAGCCTGTCTTGCAATTTCTTGTGACTTGGATTTATCCTCCAAACCATCTTCAGAGTTTCTTCTCGTTTCTTCTTTGCAATGTCACGAAGCAGTGACTGCAGCTTTTCATATTCCTCATCCCATGTATTGAACACATCAAAGCAACTTGTCATCACCTAAATATAACTTTTTACCATGTAGCAATATTCAAAACTGTTCATGTATCTGAAAAGCTGGTTAACATCTGCCAGTCCATTTAGAAGTAGAAAGCAAGAACATCAAATGCTAATGCTGCTTCCTTCTTGCCCTAAGTACCATGTTAAATTGAGGGTTTACAAACAATGGCAACTCAATTATGTTCTTGTATTACTATACTTATTGTCACATTGAGCTAATTTGATTATGGTTGACAACAATATACCAGAGAGAGAGACTACAAACCTTTTCAAATTCTTCATAACTAATCAGCATTAGTTTTCTTGTTCCAAGCACCTTGAAAATCAATAAGAGATGTATTTATTCGTGAATATGAATCAAAGAAATAAAAAAAAACACACAGTCAACGTAAATTTAATGGCTTATTTGTATTAGTATTGCAGTGGATAACATTGTTACAAATTCTTATGTGCAGACCCCAATAATGGGTGAATAAGAAACAATGCAATGCATGTAGCTTATACCTTGAGCAGTTGTGCACTAAGATCTCTTGATATAGCTTCAATTAGCTTCAGTGCTCTTTGAACTGGGTATCGTGTGCTTCTTATCTTGCGCATGTGTAAGAAAATCCCAACAAGAGCTGATCTAATACGGCTCAGTTCAGTAGCAGACAACAAATCTTCAAGTGGGAAATCCTTCATCAGAGGATTATAATCATTAACTGTTGCAAGAGCATGTTTCAAACCTGCAAAAAAGGATATCAAGGAATATCCATGATCCACACACAGAAATTATATAAGCGGCTGCATTCTTTATACTCATTAGGATTGCAAATGCTATTCAACAATATTACAAACCTGTGTCACTATCAAAGCTGACAGTTGCATGGAATCTTTTGGCATATTTAAGAATATCCAATGTCAGGGTGACTTCTTGACTATCTCTTTTCTCTTGAATTCTCTGAAGTGCCTTTTCTAAATTCAGCCAAAAACTTATTTCTTGCAAAGCTGTTCCCGAGGAATAGTCTCTGTCTAATTTTGTCACCTAAAAGTTAAAAATGAACATTCATAAAAATTAATATTTTCAATAACACTGTTATGCATGAATAGACCAGTTAAGCAAAAAAATTATTAGGCTTATATGTTCCACTTCTGCTCTAAAGGAGAGAATGAAAATCTGGTCAAGGGGGTCTCTATATTTACAAAGTCCAAAAACTTATCTTAATGAAAGCAATAAAAATTCTGATTTCAATTTCACTAATTTTAATTAATAATTATAAATATGATATTCACAAATATAGTTTCATAAGTTGCAAACTAGCTAGCATTATAAATGATTTCATCCTTAAAAGAGGCAGTGTTGCAAGGTGTTTTGAAAGTTTCTTTCTTTCACTGAAAAATGTGTGAAAAAATGTTAGCGTGCACTTCAATAGAAAAAAGATGGAATAGAAGAAAAAAACACTGGTTCTGCAAGCAACTTCTTTGTGCAGCGCGCAAACATTTCAGTGAGCCACAGTTTTATGCAACTTCACCTAGTTTGAGATAAGCACCATCAGTAGCAATAGAACAACAAGGTAAATATTAAATAGTTGCAGGATAAAAACATCTGAAGATGTCAGAATTCATTACCTTCTGAATTTCTCTGATCCATCTGTTTACACCATGCTGTAAAGCGTTTAAAAATGTAGAATCATCTTTTTTATCAGCATAATCTTCAGGACTAGGTTTCCTTCCTTCCGTTGCACATTTTTTGACAAAGGCAACCACAAATGGATGAAATGTCAAAGAAATTTCAGGAATATCTATATTCTGCTGAAGATGCAACAGTCCCATTTCCAATTCTGCAATCTTCTTCTCAACTGATGGAATCATCTTATCTCCTTCCCTATCAAAAAAAACAGTTTTATATTTTATGGTGTTAAAAGATTGCATGGGTGCAGGTTTTGCCACTCGGTTGTGCCCGTTGCAATAATGAAAATACGATTCAATAAAATAAGCCAACACATTTTTGCAATTATTTTCTAAAGAAAAAGCAAGACAGGGCAGGGCAGAGATTAAAAATATAGAAAGGTACCTGTCTGATTTTCCAGATTTTTTGACATATGATTTGAAAAATGATGCAACTGCATTGCTCATAAAAGAATGAAGTGTTTCAAATGGAGAAGAACATTCCAGATTCAGCACTCTGACTTGTGAGCCGATTTTCTTGTCAGCTTCAATTACTGGACCTCGCTTGATAAAGCCAACTGAAACATACTTCGGACCAAAGAACTGAACTGCCAATTCAACTTTATACTCAGCTACATTTTGAGTTTGACTAACTACGCCATCTTCAGCATCGGTTTCTCCTTCTTCTTCTTTGGAAACATTTCTGTACACAACCATTGATCTCGTTTGTGAATCAGTGATGAATTTTTTAATGTATTCAACATTTGTTGGGTACTGCAAGGCCTTTTCAAGCTCTGGGGAACCAGACGGGTCGTCATCTAAGATTCCAGCCACAACACATTTCATGTACTGAATAACCTTTTCTAAGTCTGCAGTCAATACTGCAGAAGCAGAGCTTTCTGCTCCTTCTGCTGAAGTTTCCATGTTTCTTGTAAATGGAAGCTAGTCCATCCTGTTACTTCAGTTTTCAACTTGTACAAATATAGAAGACAGACAAGCCCAAATTTTCTTGAACTTGTCTATGTGTTGACCGCAAAGGACGGTGGGATATATATATTCAGCTGCCCTGATCCTATCCGCAAAGCTTTTGTTTGGCTTCCAGACGGGGGTGCAATAGATTTGTTACTGTTATATTAGAAAAATGTTTGGTTAGTCCAAGAAAGCCCCTCAGCACTAAACGGTTATCAAATTTCACAGCCCGTAGCTGGCTCTTTCCTTCGAGTATTTTGGCTCCCAATAATAATTTGTGCAAATATTGATATGAACATATTGACTACTGTGTGCCAGTATCATTATTGAAGATGCAAATTGCAAAAGGATACGTTTGCTAAAAAGGCATCTATTAAACAGTGTATTTCACTGCTCTTTCTAAACTTGAGGTTTTAAAGATTTTTTAGGCCATTTTGTAGAAGAAAAAAACAATTCAGATAAAGAAGAAAACTAAATAGTAAATAATGATATCTTAAACGTTTACAATTAAAGTATAACACCTTATTTCGTATAAACACACTCTTTATACATTAAACATATGAAAACTGGCAAAATCATTGATTCTTGTTTATTACTACCACTTCAGGAATCATGCTCTTACTGTTGTTGGAAAGATGCCTCGATTCCACTTCTGAAGTACAATTGCTGCCCGATACTAGCCTCTTTGTCAAAAGTTCTAAGTTGAAGCAGAGGTTTTCTAGCTGTGCGGTTCCACTTGGGCGTCTTAAAGGAGAATCTTCAGATGAAAAATGGGCTTTCAATTTCAAGTAAGGGAGGTTCATTCTTTCTTCCTCCGTCATGATTTCAGCTAGATTAGCTGAAATCCTCTTTCTAGATCGCCTAGGATAAGAATGCCATATAGCGGATTTCTTTCTTTCTTGGCGTGATGAGCTGTCCATACTTTGAGGAGAACTTTTCGCATATTTTCTTTGTCGTTGCTCTAGATTTGTATGCAAGGTCTTTGGTGATTTGGGACTTAGATGATTCGTTGAAATCCGCTTAGCCTCGTGTGGAAATCGTTTGATGACAGGGGAGGCTAGTAGGCTTGATCTAGAGCAATTTAAACAAAGGCCTTCTTTGGTGGAGTGATGCAAAATGTCAAGACTCATTGTGCTTCGTTTATGCTTCCATTGTTTTTCAGTTGATCGCTGGTTCATGGTGTTATCTGCAATAAAATCGCCGTTTTCTGTGAGCAAGGTTGGGTCAGAATGCCATTTTTGAAGATTTGAACAATTTCTCATTTGCACAGGACTATATCTATCAGCAAGCATTCTACGCCTACCCTTTCTTGCAGTATAAGGTGTAGACGATTTGTTATCATCACAGAAAACTTTAGAAAAAGTCAACGCATCGTAGCTATGTGCTCGACTTCTTTTTTGTGGTTCTAAAGCATTGATTTGATTTGGAATATGGCATTGTCGACTTTTCAAGACACTTTCATCTCCTAGCATGGGTATGTGACTTTTCAGAATGCCCGAGTGTTTAGTAGCCTCGTTTCTTGAATCTCCCTCGTTTTCATAACTCTCTAAAATCACGTCGTTGACCGAAAGCAAGTGTGTCTTATTTTTTTCTTTACTTGTTGTGTAGATATTTTGGTTAGTTTCGTGACCAATTTTGCGCTCAATTCCTTCCAGAATCGTGCCTCCTTTTTGATTTTGAATCTTCAAGTTCAGTGAATCATTTTCATAGTTTGAGTTATCGTCTTTTCCATCGCAAAGTGCATTTTTGTTTGCCATGCAATCTTCTTCTTCATCATTGCGTGAAGTTCTTAAAGTTCTTATCTTATTCTTTCTCCAGGTGCGATAAATCAAAAAGACGATCAATGGAAAAGCAATAATTAATATCCCTACTGCAATTCCAGTAAAAAATCCAGCGATATAAGTGTCCGATATTGCAGCTTCTTTAGCCTTGGTACAATTCTCTGAAACATTAAATGGAAAATAGTTTTTTAATGAATATATTAAATATTGCAAACAATTTCATTAAGACAAATTAGTAATTTCACATTCCTTGCATCGTTAAGACCTGGCCATCAAGCATGAATTAGAATCATCAATGGTATTTCTGTGCTTTATGGTATGTGGCATGGCCATACCACGTGCAAATCCAGGCAAAGAAATATAAGAAATAACTCAATTTAATAGAAACCCTTCGAAGGTTTCCCAGTCCGTTTTGGAAGGTGACAAATACAAGGAGTTTTTCTGGTATTTATTGTTATTCGAGTTAGAGAGATGTCTTCTTATGGAATTTAAGAAATTTCCACTTATGATTATTGCAGTTGGGAATGCATTGCCAAGGAATAGAAACAAAATCTAAAGCAACGAGAGCAGCCTACCTATAACTTTAGAATTCACTGTAGTCGCACTCTTTGTTGCCACATTTTGTAATAGGACCAATGCAATCAGCTTCCATATTAAGTTTGTAACTGCTGGGCCAGTCACATCAATGAAAACCATTATTCAATTCCAATGTTTCTCAGAATTCCTCTCGCTCGATCGTTGTGTAGTTGTTCTCTCAATCGTGATCATGTTCATTGCTAAAACTCCGTCGTTAACACGAGGTAAATAGAAAAACAAACTATACAAATTGTTGCCACCAGGGAAATTTCAGAACTGACTCATTTCGAATGCTTTCACTTGAGAATTCTCCACTGAAAAATCTTAAATTAGCCACAAATGAGCAATAACAAAGCATTTAAGTATTAAAATTGATGAGATACAAACAAAAAAACCAATTATCCATTCGGAAAACACAATCGGATAGTTGATGATCTCTGGGGCTAATTGGAATTCATGGTACCTAGGAGAATTAGGGGGTGGATTTTTCATTTGCTAATCACACGTGCTAGGTAGGAGCACAACGATTGGAGATAGACGTAGGCAAATTTTGTATTTGAACATAGTCAATGATTGGAACAAGCTGTGAGTCTGTTTGCAGTTCATCACATGATCACATATATCAGCACATCAGCCAATCAAGCTACATGGGTTATATTATGTGGGCATGAATACAGCTCGTTGATTCATGAAATGTGAACAAACGAATTGGTGAATGAAATACAAAATTTGCCTTTTGTTTTTGGGAGATACAGTACACCACATAAATGCACAACTTCGAATGACGAATTAAAAATGGTAGCTTCCTCGCGCTTCCATTACTGTTTAATCTTATTTAACGCTAACTAACGAGCATAACTGTAAGGCCTATAGCTGCTGATACAAAGGCATGTGGACGCAGGGGATCAATAACTATGGTGGATCCAATGGTATAAATTTGGTCTGACGGAGCCTTTTTGGGAGGAGAGGAAAAGCGGTTCAATTTTTACCCTAGATTGAACAGCTGAGTAACAGGGCATCTACTAAGGGTTTGAAAATATTGAACGGCTGTTTGTTCGAAATTTTAATTAGGAGAAGGAAGTGTTCCGACTGACTGAGATTAATGGTGCCACGATTTTCGATGTTTGGCGTGCTATGGTTTGAAATATAAAACCTCCCTAAAACAAGGCATTTGATGTTGCTTCTCATCTGTCCTCGTGGTTCTCCCAGAAGGAAATGGAAGGCCAGGAAACAATCAAGAGCCAAATTTGACTGAAGGTCGTCAAAATCCACAATTCGAATGACGCATACAAAATTCTACATATACACACAAACATACTACAATTAAGTGTAACATATGATAAAGTTTAACAGTAACAATATAATTATCTCTTGCAAAGTCTTTGCTAAATAATAATCTGTAGAACACATCAGAATGTCTACTAAGCAAATGCCCAAAGTCATGTTATGATTGTAATCGAAAGATAGAAGAACTTTTTTCAACCTAACGAGCTCTAGAAGATGCTGTTAAAATCCCTTTCACATTAGTGAATATATGTTTGTATAGTTTCAAAATCTACGTTTTGATGAAACGCAACTAGAAAGGGGTTTGATCAAATAGCAATTTGAACATGGCTATTAAGAATTCTTAGTCAAAGCTTTGCATCTAAAGGCCTAACAAGTAATGGTTTTATAGAAATCACTTGATGGAATGAATAATACAGATTTAATTAATACCGATCCAGATTGCTAAGAAATGAGTTTAATTAGCTTCCGTATACATGAAGGTAAACAAACTTAATTCATTAAAAAAATCCATTGCAAATACAGATATCTATATACAAATTTTAAGAAGAGAAAACCAAAATCAGTAACCTTAGTGTCATATTTTCTCAGTTGCTTCGTTGGTTCATGGTGTCTTTCTGGAAAGATTTCTGCTTGTTCAATCATCAAGCTTCAATTGATTTTATGAGTAATTATAGAATGTCATTAATGGTTGCCTGATAACCTGGAAAACGTCATGGTTCTCAGGATGGCCATCCTAATTTTGGCCTATCATTTGCAAGGGAATCTCATTTGCACTGAAGGAAAAACAAGGCCTTCGTTTTAAAATGCAAATTCATGGCTTGTACTGTGGCCTACTGCCGATCTGAAACACCTATTTATGTGTAACCATTGCTAGAGCATGAATAGCTTCTGGATTCATAGCTTCTACCGGATGTTGAATGACTTGCAATGGATGAGGCCCGGCTGTGAATCGATGGCATCATTGGTGCAGGATAGCTGACCATTGTCCGAGGAAGACTATGATACATCTGTGAACGGGCAGATCCTTGATGACTAACGTACGAGCCTTGATGACTCAACATAGATGGGGGGTAACTTTTCATTGAACCGGGATGACTGACCATAGAGCCTGGATGACTGATTAATGATTCCGGGTGAATCATTTCAGGATGACTAACCATTGACGGACAATGTCCTTCTAGAATCGACGGCGGCATGCTGTGTACACTATGACCAGGGGGAGGGATGCTATGACCAGATGGAGAATGACTGCGAACTGAACCATTGTGAGGAATACTGTGTCCGGATGGAGAATGGCTCCTAGATGAAACATGTCCGGAACCGGAGTGAACGGGATGATATGCCGCAGGATGTCCACCTTTTATCAGGTACGGAACATGAGTAGTCAGCTGTCCATTTCGCACTGGCGGTGGAATGTGTCCATTCATATAAGAGAAATTTGCGGGTTCATTCAATTTCACTAATTTCTCATTAACTTGCATAAATCCGACACGCTTTGCAGGGTCTTCAGTCCAGCATTCTTGCATGATTGAAAAGAGAGAAATCGGGCAACCATCCGGACAGGGCAAATGGTGTCTAGTTTGGATCCGGTCGATTACTTCTTGATTGCTGTAGCCAAAGTGAGGCTGAAGACCATAAGAGAACACTTCCCACATGACAACACCAAAGGACCAAACATCACTTGAAGAGGAGTAACAACTAAGCAGCAAACTTTCCGGACTCATCCAGCGGACTGGAATCGGTGGTCGAGCCGGCACTCGGTAATAATCACCAGCATACAAATCTCTCAATCCACTAAAATCGTTGATTTTTATGATTCCGTTTTCTGCCACCAAGCAATTTCGAGTAGAAAGATCTTTATGAACAAATGACTGAGATGAAAGGAAGACCATTCCACTGCATATCTGGGTGCAGATATCAAACAAATCTGTGTAATCTAATGGTTCACAATCATCACCGGCGTGAGCCCCACTGAAATTTGGCGAATGAAGCAAAAGATGCTCGTGTAAATCTCCAAATTCAGTGTATTCATAAAGAAGACATAAAGGTTCTTCCTTCATAATAACCCCAATCAAAGCGGCTACATTTTCGTGTTTGAAATGAACACGAGTTTCAGCTTCCCTAACAAAGTCTTCAGTTTGTTTGTTTGTCGCTTTCTCTATCAAAATCTTCACTGCAACAGCACAGTTTAATGTTCGGCCATCTTTGTTGCTAATCATATCAGCACTGTACACGCGACCGAAATTGCCTTCGCCCATTAATAAGAAATCGCACAAATCTTCTCTTTTTACTTCAGGAATCTGCAAAAAAATCCAACATATATATAAGTAAACGAAAATAGATATAGCAGGGAATTGGCAGGCAGAAAAAACAACAACAAGCGAACTAAACAATTGCAAAAAAATGAAAAAGAGGAGAGAAAAGGACAGACGAATCGAACCTTAGGATTGACTCTGGGTTGAACTGGTGTGATTGGAATCGAGGTTGGGCTTCGATATAGGTTTTGCTTATGACGTCGCCAAGCAATGATGATAATAGCGAGTGATAGTGCCAAGGCGAAGACGAGGCATGGGATGATCGTCCAAAGAATGCTTACAACTTCTATTTTTTTGGGAAGTGCTACAATTGAATAATAAGATGGCATATATTATCATCAACATAAATAAAACAGATTAAGGGGCTGAAGCAATAAAATAGGCAATGAACGAATCAGGGAACAAAAGGGTTTTTTGAGATATAATATTATATCAAACTTGTTTACAATAAAGGAGGCAGTTTTACAGCTGTTATTTTAGCTTCTCACGCGATGAAGAAATGTTCAAGGTAACTTTCATTCAACAATAAAAAGTGAAAATAAGAGAGGAAGCAACAACACTGGTCAAAGCCAAAACATACCACATTTAGGCAGACTACAATATTGAGCGATATCTTTTCCATTGTAGCTAACATAGCACCATGGCCTGTCCTTAGTCCTTCCTGGATTTCGACAGAAATTATGACCACCATGCAGCTCGGGGTATTTCTTGCTGAGGAAAAAGAATTTGGTCTCATCCCATCTTTTACATCGACAGTCAGATTCACTTATATTGAGCGTGCCACGGTAATCATCTCCGCTGTCCAAAAAACAATTGTCATCTGGAAAGTAAAAA
>JAACYV020276963.1:0-15318 GCA_009936425.2 Chrysaora fuscescens | reverse complement strand
TTTCTCTTGTTTCAGGTCATAAGTCAAATGCCAGAGTGTCACATCAATGTATTCAGATACATTACAGCGTTTCTAAGGGAAATTCTAAAGTTCGTTAATGACAATAAACTTGGTGCAAAGATGTTAGGTAAGTCTAGGTATCTATTCAACATGGAAAGCTAGGAGCATAAATAGTGCTACAGAAAGTAAACAAATACAGGTAGCATTTGTTTAAGCCGGTGTACCGTGCTCTTTAAAATTGTTGATGACGTCATAGCAGGCACCTGTTTAAAGACACAGACCATGGTATGAGTAATAATTTTGCCATGTCTTCAGAATCTTAGCTTTCAATGTGGTTCATGGGTGCCTTCTGACCATTGATGTACTATTTGAATTTTTTAATTCCAAACTAGTGCCACGCTTTGTCCCAGGTTCTTATTTTGATTTATTCTTGGTCTGTGACTTTAGACGGGTCCCTGCTATAACGTCATAAATTCCTTCCTTCTTACGGCCATAACTAAAAAAAGACAAAATATAGAGGATAAATCATAAGCTCCTTTCCATAAGATATATAAATGTAATAAATATATTCGAAAATACAGTAGACTTAAGTTAACGTTTCTCTTTCGCTTCATCAGAAATAAACTTTACAATAATTGGGGGCCTACCTAACCTAACCTAAATTACAATGGGGTCACACCTCCTTATCATTATCTCTAACTATCCTTAACTTATCCTTATCTCTAACTATTTTTTCTTCTTTTCCTTTCGGTCCTCTCCCGCTTTTAATTAACTTTTATTTACATATTGTACTAGGTCGGTCCCAATGTTAGGTTGTTGCTCCCATGTGACCCCATTGTAATTTAGGTTTATAGGTAGACCCCAAATTATTCCAAAATATAGAGGAATGTTTTCAAAAAGTTGTTTTGTTTTCTTCCAGCAACCGTTTTCGGCAGCATTCTCTTGCGTCCACCAAGCGATCAAGCAACCGTAAATCGAAAATTGGAATCTCAAATAGGACAAAAGAAAGCTCGGTTTGTATACCATTTTTTGGTAAATGACTTCAATGAATGAGTCAGCAATCGGCGAAAAAGAATTGCTACTAGTGAAGGCGCTGTTCGCACCGAGCAAAGGAGTTTAGTGTATCTACCAATTGTGCAAATGTAAAGAGGAACTGCGTAGTGCTGTGTTTTAAAAGCAGAGCGTACCTGCTGAGGAGCCTGTTGTGAACTCGAGAGATAATAATGTGGGAGTCAATGTTTTATGCTGTAAAGAATAATGGTTAAGGGCTGGATGGTATAGCTCAAGGGATAATAATGATAATGTTAATATTACAGGGCTGTCAGCTTGAAAAAGAGCGTTATTAGAATAGCTTTGTGCGTTTTAATGTATTTTAGTCAGATGCTGTCTTATTCTACGATAAGGTTGCAATTTTAAGCTGCTATGGGCCTAAGAATTGGTTTTTGCAAGGGGTAAAATGATTTCCTAAAAATGTTATGAATTTTTTCAAAGCAGAAGAATTCATGGAAATTTTTCGCAGATTTCTTCTGAAAAGAGTGGCTAAAAATTCTACGAAATCTCTGAGCAGTTATTCCCCGCAAGGCTTTTGAAATCGAACACAATTTAGGCTTGCCAATAGTAATAATATAGTAATAACTGAATCGGGCCTTGTGATGAATGTATTGATCAATTTCCCCAGCTGCAGACAGCCAAAAGTCTTTACTGCTGAAAAATACCATCGTTTTTTAGATTTTTAGCATTTCCAGTTTTCTGTAGCTTATAGGTAGGCATGATGGCATAGTTAAATCTGATTTCTGTTTATACTATCGTTTAGCTCTTCTGTAGCTATCAGGGCTGTCACGAAGATGGATGTGGGGGTATGACATCCCCTTTGGAGAATACATCTGTCGCAAATGAAGCTTAGACATGAAGTTGTTGTCAAATTGATAAAATTTTGTGGTAATCTTTGATGAGTAACTGCAATTCTTTAAAGTTCTCTGAAAATTGTTCACCGCAAAAAGACTTATTGTAGCCTATGAAAAACTTACTTCAATGTCAACAAGAAATCACATCACTAGGTTAATTTGTGATCGGACCCAATGACCATACAAATGACCATTTAAAGGCTACAACCCCTTTTCCCAAAGGCGTTCGTGACGGCTCTGTGTGCTCTTGTTGTCATTAAAATACTTCGCTTCGAAAAAATGCTAACAGAAGTTTTTATCATCTAGCAGTGATATATGTTTTCATCATTAATAATATTTGCTTCATGCAGCCTTTATTGCGCACTGTAAAGAAGTTTACCTGTTAAAATTGGGCTGGTCAACAATTTTGTTTATAACAAGTTTTAGTGCCATTGCGTTGCCAATTTTGCTAGTTGGTGTTTGTTTTGAAAAATCAATCTTATATGTTTTCCTGGATATTTTTTACTTCTTATTAAAGTAATCAATTGTATTTTACGTGAATATTATAAATTTAACACCCTCGTTCTTCATTCGTTTTATAGTTTGCGTGTATCTATAACAGGTTATAAGAATTTAAGGTAAGTTTTCCTTGAAGACAAATCTGTAGTTAGAAGCATTCTCCCCTTTTTTCAATAATAAATGGTCCATTTTCATAATCTGTCCCCCCTGGAGGGTCTATATGTCTCATTAACGAACAACGCAGAATTATAGGTCTGGCGGGGGTTCATGGCCAATGTTTTTTGCTGCAGAACCTCGGCCAGCAATACAACAGAAAAGGAATTACTCGAAGATTTCAATGAAATTTGTATCCCCTTTTTTTTCAACAAATTCAATGAAATATACAAATAATCTGTTATAACGAAATTCAAGAGGCGCTATAAACAGCTCGAGATTTATTATTCAAAATTGTTATCAGGTTCGATATCTAAGGAGTAAATTCAATCATCTTTGACTGAAGGCTTCGTTACGCTTGACAATGAATTGCAAAAATAATCACATAATTATCTATATGATAATAATCCAAATAAACAGCTATTCTTCTGCTCTGTAAAGACCAGGTCTGAGGCCAGTTGAATAAGTCTTGCAGAAATTCGATACTTGTCTGTGAAAGCTTCGCATCCACTCATCGTTCTGTAAGAGAATATAAAAATGCATACATTTGCTATCTTCGTTAGGTATGGGTTTATGCGCTAGGCGCAAAGAGGCCAGAGAGCCTGATTTTTAAGGAGTTACTGCTCTGGATATGGACATTGTTTACGGCATAAAGTGAAGTTTTTATAATGATAAAGGGCAATCTGTCCCTTATCATATTCCGTCGCAATAAAATGCATGCATCATTAACTATGCTCTAACACAAGACAATATCCAAGTAGTAATGTTCACTACTGATGAAGTCGATACGTTTAGTCTCAGTCGTTCGGGCGTTGCAATATATATCTGTGTATGAATATTTATAAGAGTTGGACAAAAAAAGGACGCTTTGTAGGTTGTTACTCCGAGTTTTGCGCTGCATGAGATCATCACACAACATCAGACAACACTGAATATTTATTCTATATTCACTCAGTTGTATCATGTCGCATTATACGACGCAACACGCTACCTATATCTTTGGCGGATCAAGGTTAGGTTGCTCAATTCAAGAGAAATAAAACTCTGTGACCTTTAGCCTGGGATTTGTCATCTGTAACGATTTTTCTGCACCTACCCTTGGGCCAAGATGGGCGGCAAAGTTTCTGCGGGAGAAATGAAGTTTCGGCTGTATGTCCATCACGGAGTAACCTGAAAGAGAAAAGTTAACCCATTAACCCCCTGGAAAATTAAGATATCAAGTATTTTGTATTTGAGTTTTAGTTTTTGTAGGGGGTGAATGAGTTAGCTAAGCCTGTGTTACACCATTGGTAAAAATGCACCATTGAATCATTCATATATGATATTATATATAGAAGTCTCTGTCCTTGACTTTTCCGTGATGCAGTGCTCAATACGTGTTCACGTAAGCCTGTTTCGTGAGATTATCACTCTTCAGAAAATGTTGATGTACTGAATATAATTCCTCTTATAAATACTGTACTTATATGGGTGACAATGATATTCTCTTGCAACAGGCTTGTAAGGATGAAAAGAGTTCCTTAATTTTCCTTCCTCTCTAAATTATATAATATATATATTTATAAGATTTTTTAAAGGTTCTTGAGTAATATCTAGGTGAAATTATTGATATACAGCTGCAACTTACCATATCTCATTGTTATCGATTCCTCGTAGAGTAAAATCGAAACCAGTGCATCCTCAACCAGCACCTGGGGAATTAAAATAAATTCTAGATAGACCTTTCGTTGTCTCTGATGTGAGGCACTTTATGCTGTCACGGGTAATAAAGCCTGGTTTCCATATAGACGCAAGGATCGCCGAAATTTGGGACCTGCGATCCTAACGATTCTTGCAAACAAAGCGGTTCCCATTAAGACGCAAGGATTGCAAGTCGCAAATTTCGGTGATCCTTGCGTCTATATGGAATCCAGGCTTTATAGAACATCCAGGATGATAAACTGACGCAAGGATCGCCGAAATTTCGATCTAACGGTTTCCATTAATAAAACCATTGACGCAAGGATCACAAGTGTCGCAAAGAGAGAAACTTTCAATCTCAATCGCAAGGATCACCAGTGTCGCAACGATCACAACAAATTTGAAAAAGTAGTTTCCATTTAGACGCAAGGATCGCAGGTCGCGAATTGCAGCAATCCTTGCGTTATTGGCAATCCTTGCGTCTATATGAAAACAAGGCTGCCAGACCTAGAGTAGACTAATTGCAATGATGAGTTAAATTATTAAGGTGGTAGCGAAAAAGGGTCTCGTAATATGACTAGACCTAGAGCATGTCTTCAATTGTTGATTTTTGGATGTGGTACACGTGATCTATTCTCTGCCAGCACTTCCCAGGTAACTGTGCCTTGCTATTTTGCTTTTTGTTAAATTATTTGAGTAGATCATCATACAGCCTGTTGTTAATTTTATTAAAAATTACTTAGTAATGATTAATTCCTTTTTCATGGATAACACGAAAATAATAAGGTGAGCGAAAACAAAGTTTTTTGTTGTATTGTATAATTTATTCAATGATATTATTAACAATAGTGATATACACTAATCAAAACTAACTGAACACAACTTCAGAGATTGCATGAGACAAATCATTTATTGCAAAAAGAACATGCGCATTTTTATTAGAGAGGAACCAAGTTTTGATCGAGTTTTTGAATTGCTTGGTATTTTGGGCTGTATTGATTCATGTGCACGTGAATTCCAGGTTTTTGGCCCTTGAAAACTTAGTGATTTGTTACCATAATTAGTTGGTACCATAATTTCAGGTTAAAGGAAGCAATTTTAGTTGGACAGTGTACAAAGAGACACGGAAATTTGTTCCAGTTACAATTGTTCGAGTTAAACATCAGTTGATTTTTTTTAAATTTTAGTCTTTTCCGTGAATTTAACAACAAAATACCTTACCTCTCTTCGTAGTGACAATTTGGCATGAGCAGCTGCAAGTGAGAGCCTAAACAGATAAGTAAAATAATTATATTTTTCTACCTTGTGAAACAATGTCTTTACACAAACGATGATGTATGCTGGCTGTTATGTTTTTTATATGATGAAAAACCCACGAACTTGCAAATAACGTATTAGCAAGACAATACTATGAAGCAGGTATTTATCGTCAGATATGATTTCGTGTTTTGCTCACAAATACAAGAACACTGTTGATTTTGATTGACACATACACTTGGTATCTTGATGGGTTTCTGCGCTAGGCACAGAGGAACCACTGAATGACCTAGTGCTAGAATAAGCAGTGCGACCCTAGTCCTTCCTCTTCATGCGACCACATGATTCTTTTTTGCCTTTACCTGGAATTACAGAGAGCTGGAATTTTCTCTCCTCGTTCACCTACAACATGTTTGGACTGAGGCTCGAATTTACAACCCTCCCATCAAGGGTTGTGCGTGCTAACCATTCCGTTAGCCCTGCATCTTGTACACGAATCAAAAATATGACATTAAGCTAAAGCACAAGCTGCAACTGCTCAAAGCTATTCTTGTAAGGTAACCATCAATCATGAAGATCTCGATAAATTATTCTGGCAATACTAAGGCTGAAACAAGAGGTTTTTGGAATTTTTCAGACAGGACGGGGTAGTTGGGGCAGACCCTTCCTGTCGCTACCGTTTCCCCCCTTTTCTGTGTCTCTTGCTTAAAACTTACAATGTTTGCAGTGATCTCTGTGAGATTTGTACACCAATTATGCCAGTCCCTCTTGCACGTCTGCTTGCCAAGAAAAAAGATTTCAATATTTTTGATGCATTTTCGCTGAAGTTAACTCGTCTTGTTCTGGCGAACTTGATAAACTGAAATGTAAATATTGCAAATGAAAGTTTTAATATCAAGATCTACACTGTAAGTGATATCTTTCAACAGTAAAAGCTGTCTTCATCTCTGTAAGTTCTCTTAATTTCATTTCTAAACGAACTACCGGAAAGCTATAAAAGACATGACATCGGCTACCTTTAAGAAATCTTCATCATTTATATCAGATTCTTTTTCAATGCCCATTGCTCGCTTAAGAATTTCTTGGACGTTGTCTTCTTCGATATCATCAGGGATTCCGTGTTCATCCGAAAAGTTGTTAACCAAGTCGAAATTTCTGGCAGGAAGATACTAGTATTACTAAAAATTTAATTAAGAAATTAACTACTAACTAGGAAAGAAACTTTCCAGTACCCGCAACATGCGCTACGCTCTTCTATGCTACAGTATTTCCAACGTGTGCCACAGTATCTGTTACTTGTATTACAGTATCTGTTACTTGTACTACAGTATCTCTTACTTGTGCCACTATATCTCTTACTTGTGCCACTATATCTCTTACTTGTGCCACTATATCTCTTACCTGTGCCACAGTATCTCTTACTTGTACTACAGTATCTGTTACTTGTACTACAGTATCTCTTACTTGTGCCACTGTATCTCTTACTTGTACTACAGTATCTGTTACTTGTGCCACTGTATCTCTTACTTGTGCCACATTATACCTTACTTGTACAACAGTATCTGTTACTTGTACTACAGTATCTCTTACTTGTACCACTGTATCTCTTTCTTGTGCCACAGTCTCTCTAACCTGTGCCACAGTATCTCTAACACATTATGAAAGGAAAATTCTAAAATCAACAAATTTCTTATGCTAAAAGCCAACTTACTCAAGCATAGGTCTCCACTTATGTAAACTGTTCTGCAAGATTAATCAAAACGTTAAAATTTTGCTTTGCAAAAGCACGAACGACTTCTATTAAACAGTAAATGGATAGGGAGCATATAGAAATTTGGCAAGAAGATGCTTGGATTTCCTGTAATACCTCAGCAGTACTATACAAGTCTATACATATACATACTAATGCAGATTTAATACCTTTCCAAGTGATGCCGAATCTGCAGCAGCCCACACTGTTGATTGCAATGGAAAAGACATTTGCAAGACGTCACTTTGATCAGATGCCTTTTTAGGGATGTTGAACACAACTTCTTTAGTCTCCAATACTGAAAAAGGAAAGCTGAACTCTACAAGGTTACAGGATGGGAAAAACAGCAGAGACAGAACTGATGTGATCTTACGAATCAATGGAAGCTATACATTTCATGAATTTGCTGTTACTTTGCGAAAAAACATGAAATGTTTGGGCACAGTATCTCTTACTTGTACTACAGTATCTCTTACTTGTGCCACTGTATCCCTTACCTGTACTACAGTATCTCCTACATGTACTACAGTATCTCCTACATGTACTACAGTATCTCCTACTTGTACTACAGAAACTCTAATTTCTGCAACTGTATCTCTTACTTATTCCACAGTATCTCTCTATTGTGCCAATGTCTCTTACTTGTACTACAGTATCTCTTACTTGTACTACAGTTTCTGTTGGTTGTGTCACTGCATCTATTACTATTACTACAGTATCTCTTACTCGTGCCACTGTATCTCTTACTTATACTAAAGTATCTCTTACTTATACTACAGTATCTCCTTCTTGTACTACAGATAACACTCTAATTTCTGCCACTGTATTTCTTACCTATTCCACAGTAACTCTTTATTGTGGCAATGTGTCTCTTACTTGTACTACAGTATCTCTTACTTGTACTACAGTTTCTGTTGGTTGTGTCACTGCATCTATTACTATTACTGCAGTATATCTTACTTGTGCCACTGTATCCCTTACTTGTACCACAGTATTTCTTACTTGTGCCATTTTCTCTCTTCCGTGTGCTACAGTATCTCTTACTTGTGCCACACTATCTCTTAGTTGTGCCACAGTCTCTCAAACGTTATCTTTTTTACCTTTCTGGAGCCTTTCGACGTCATCTTTCTTCAGTGCAGTAATGTTTGGGATGGTGCATACGTGTCTTCCAGATAGCAATAAACTGCCTCCTAAGCATTAGAAATAATGCAAATCAAAGTAAATCTGGGATCTTAGGCAAGTGATAAAAATAGAAGTAATTTGTTGTATTAGCAAGCGTTTTGACTTACCATCTACGAAAAATCGTTTATTAGGCGAATGTTTTGTCACGTCTCCAAATATCCCAATACCAGTTTGCGCAGGACAGCATCTCTCGGCAAATGCACTTGCATATGACTGCAGCCGCTGAATGGTGAGTATATCCTCCGCAGCGGCAAAGATATGTAAACTGGTAAGGTCTTTGCCAATCAGCAGCTTTCCATCGACATCTTCTATTGATATGTTGTCCCCGAGCATAGCGAGGCTAAGGAGGAGGGCCATTTTGAGTCGGTTGTACGAGCCATTGACACTTATAGTTTCTATGATAAGATGCAAGCTAATTATTAGGATGCACAATCTAGCTGTCAAAACATAAGCGATTTTCAATGATGCATGTCAACAATAAATCTTAGCAGATCACGCGTGTTTGGTTTAAATAATAGAGATGGATGAGATTTGTTTTAGTCTTCATTTTAGTCGTCTTCTGTTCCTTTTCTTAATTTTCCTATTTCTACCAACGCTGTATTGTAGGACTGGGCTTCCATTTTGTTTTTGTCAAACTGACTGAACGGTTTGCTCCCCCCAGAGGTAATTGAAGCCAGTTCAACACACTAAACCAAGTCCCAGAGAGAGAAGGAACAGAAGGCGACTGAGATGAAGACCAAAGTATATCTCATCTATCTTTATGATATAAACGTCCAAATTTACACATTAAAATTACTCAGTCTCCTATAACGCGTGGGCAGATGCGGTCAATTTGAAGCCATTTTTCGTCATGGCATTTGTAAGTCTGCCTACTTTGATGCACGTAATGGCAATGGCTTGAGTTCCGTGTAATAGAGGCTACTGTAATTTGTGAAAAGAAGATGGCCTGGCTAAGATTACTTCGTTACAGTCCACACCTGCCACAGAATACCGAAAAATGTGAGTGCGCTAGTCTGGCTAGATTTTATAACAAGATTAATTATTAGGATGCTCAGTCTGGCAACTAACGTCTTCAGAATTGATATGTAATGAAAGCCAAACCATTCTATTATTCTTTGAAAGAAGATGCCTTGATTCGCATATGGAAATACAGGCTTCCAAAGCAATAAGCAAGCAAAAAGGTGATGAAATGCGTATAGTAAACGTTTGATTGCCTATGATACCTCAAAGGCAGTAAGTGAGACTTAGGATGATACCTCCAAAGCAGTAAGCCAGGCTTGCAACAAAGCTCCATGGCGAAGATGCTCTATCTAAAATATAAAAATATAGCAATCAATAGGTCATTGAAACTAGCTAGCCATTTAAACAAATTGTAAGCCTATCTAGTATCTACTCTCCGCAATTTGCATTTTATTC
Organism: Chrysaora fuscescens; assembly: GCA_009936425.2. Classification (NCBI taxonomy): domain Eukaryota; kingdom Metazoa; phylum Cnidaria; class Scyphozoa; order Semaeostomeae; family Pelagiidae; genus Chrysaora; species Chrysaora fuscescens. The sequence continues at coordinate 5,478 of JAACYV020276963.1, read as the reverse complement.
CAGTATCTACTCTCCTTGGAAAGGCTGTTTCTATTTCTGCTTTCTTCTATCAGTGTAATATTGAGTTATTTGAAAGAAGCACTTCTCTCTGGTCCACTTATCACAGTATTTTCCACTCCGCCAAGTATTCTCTATGTTTTTTGGAATTAGATACACAGCTCTGGTATTTGTGTCCCTCCTTCTCATGTCCAGTTAAAAGTTTAATGCTATGTTTCAAGTATCTCTTATAAACAAAGTCGATTTTAAAGAAGCAATCTTTTATTTCAAACCTATTCACTCCTGATACAAATGGAAAGCATGAGTGGTGTTCTGTGAGGATAACAAGTTAATGTATTTAAAATGACTGCTGAAGGAAAATACCTGAAATACCCGAGATTTTTGACGATGCTTACCCTCTGGGAATTAGCCTTCTGGTGTTGTTTACTACTGACCCATGAAGTCCTCCAGGGGTGTTGGGGCTAGTCAAATTTACATCTCACCTTCGTATAACGTTTTTATTGAAGAAGGAAGTTCTTCCTCGAGAAGATGCTTCGAAATGATGGAGCTGTGAATCTGTAATTTAGACATATATTTTATTCTATATTTTATGTTCATTTATTTATTTTGGTTCATTTATTTATTTTTAGTTATTTCTCTATCTCTTCAAATACAGTTGAAATCCTTTTACGCTACGAATATCAATTATAAACTAATTAGTTAATGATGCAAAGTAACAAATAACGGATGCTGTAAATAATTTCCATTTCATATTATTTTAGATCAGTTCTGTTGCGAGATTTTGGGTTCATGGAAGAAATACTGGTGAGTTCGTCCACTTTTTGAATGAAAGCAGCAAACAATAAATTTACGGATAAACAAAATAAAGAAAGAAATTTGACTATACCTCCTCGATATTGAAGGCCTAAAATTGAGAAAAAATGTTGTCAGAAAATAAATTATATCGCACATATAATGCACCATTTACTTGCAGAGAAACAGAGCATAACATATCATAATATAACATAGCATAGCATATCATATTATAACAAAACACATAACATAATATAACATAACATAACATAATTTATCATGACATTACAAAACATTACAAAGCATAACAAAGCATAAAAAAAGAAAGCATATCATAACAAAATACAGCAAAACAGGATATAACAAAACACATAACGTAGTGTAACATAACATAGCATACCACATCATAAGATAACATAGCACAGCATAGCATATCATGACAAAACACATTACATAATTTAACGTAATATAACACAATTTATCATAACATAACAGAACATTACAAAGAAATACACATGATATACATAAGATGCATAACATAACACGAAAAATAACTTATCATAATGTAGCATAACGTAAAATATGCAATTGAGATACCTCTAGCACCGCATGAACATACTGTTGTGACTGCCCTTGACTGATCATCTCTTGTACAACCACTCCAGTTATCCAGTATTTTACGCCGAAATCAACTCTGTTTTTTAGGTCTTCTAAACATAAGAATGTAAAAATGGGAAAATATTAGTAACATTAGCAAAAGTATGTAAACGTCCACAAACGCCTTTGCTTTGGAAGGGACTTGGGCTACCCAGGGTAACTGGGGGCGAGGAAGGCATTGAGGCTAGCTCATTGTACTTAGTTCAAGTTGATTATTTGGTTTGCATTAGGCCTGAGAGATCCCATGTTCGAGTCCCAGCTGAGGTTAGGGCAACAACTTGCTACAATCCACAAATTTTATATATGCTTTTTGCGCCTTCATGTATAAAGGGCAATTGGAAAAGAGTATATTTCAAACATTTAAGGCATCACTATTACCATGCACTTACCACGGAGAATAACCGTAAAAGCTTGCTGCCTTGAACATACATGATTGCTTCTTGTTTGAAGGCATTCCATACCATCGTTTAGTATAACTTTGATAACTCGCTTCTCTGTTGAAAAAAGAGAAAATGCAATCAATTAGAGATCTTAGTGAGGAGATTCTCAGGCTGCTTAAAATGATTGTCCCTTATCAACCCTGTCATTCTTTTTTTTAATATATATTACAGTACTTGTTGTCAACATTGTATATCACAGTGTTGTCTATTTGTTACTTTAATCATATTTCATTTGTTCTCAAAAGTTACTTTTACCTGCATACACACATTATTTCATTCACCCCATCAATCTTTTTTCATCAACCCTTTACACTTCTCCTCGTTCTTCTTCTTTGTTATCTCTACACTCACATTCCATTTCCACATTTCCCTCCCTTCTCGTTACCTCCTTCCCTTGCCATAGCACGTCATCACACCACCAGCCAATCACATAGTCCACACATAACTTTAAAATTTTAAAATTTACGATATATAATTAATTTACTCTGCAGAAGCGAAATATTAGTATTCTATATCTTGTGTTTTATTTTCTCGTCTTATAGTTCTTCTTGTATCATTTTGTGGTGTTCCTTTTCAACAATCTTAAAAAAACTGGTTCTTCCTTACGATGTGTTATTCTATTATGCTGCTTCTCCATCCATCTCTCCCCTTCCTGAAGGCAATTAGTACCCATGTCACGATTACCTATTGCTGACTAAGACTTTTTTTTACCTCCTATATTTCTGTGAGCTACATCTTCCTGCAAATATGAACAGCAACAACTGCAGGTGTAGTCGGATCTAAAAACGAGAGGCAAAACACACGTTTAAATAACTGTATGACTTTGTAAAGATGAAATATTTTTAAAAATTTTTAGTTCATGGTACCAAAGAGATGTTTAGAGGAAAATATATGGAAACAGTTACTAGGTCAAGTTCAAGCTAAGAGGTCAGGCTCAGGTCAGGCAGTTGAGTTAAAGCTAGGAGCTCAAGCTAAAGGTCAGAGATGAAATTTACGAGAAGTAAAGATCATGAAAGGACTAAGGCAGTCACGTTTAAGCTCGAAGGTCAAGTTTTTGTCATGAGGTCAGGTTAAAGTAAGGAGGTCAAGTTGAAGTTACCAGGTCAAGTTAAAGATAGAAGGTCAGGCTAAAATTTGGAGGTCAACTTTTGAAGAAGGCTAAAGGTTCGTTTAATTGTTTTAACTTAATTGTCTTGTTTGTTGTATGGGTAGTAATGTTTCACAGATAAGGAGACAAATACAATTGTAGCTAGTTGCGTTACCAGAAAAAAACGGGAATAATGTATGCGTCAGTGCGTGATAGAATCAGCTTTTAACTTTAAAGTGGATTTACCACTTTTGGAAGTTCGCATGTGCGACAAAGTGCTTTGATATTATGGAAGGATAACGTTTACAGTACTTCAAGACTGTTTACAATGAAGCTTAATTCTCTACAACAATCAAAGAAATGCTAGTCTAGTGCTATTCCAAGCAATCAAATCTGATAAGGAGGTCAAGTTAAAGCTACCAGGTCAAGCTAAAGATCGGAGGCCAAATTTGGGAGAAGACTAAAGGTTTGTTTATTTTTTTATGTATATTGTCTTGTTTGTTGAATTGGGAATTTTATTCCACCAGTAATGATGTTATACAAACAAAGAATATATAGCTAATGCTTTTCCAAGTAATGAGATCTGACCTTACTAAAGATGATTCAGAAGTTCCTGGCAGCCAGACGAGAACATTTTCATTGCCTGTGAAGAAGGGACATTCTTCTTCTGTACAGTTGTATTTGACTCCCTTTCTGTAGATTGAAGTAAAATTTAAATTAAATTATTACTTGACTCGACATTCGCTGGGCTGAAAAGGAGGGGCAATTGGGAGGGGGCAGCAGTCGCTGTATATGAGGCTTTTGTTAGTAATATAATTAATTTGTCCTGCTACAGAATACAAAATTCGGACATTTGCATGAATACAGTTGTAATAATTGCTTCTTCGTTGCTAGATATTGTTAAAACTTTATGTTGATAAACTAAAACAAAACTTGACAAGACAAACATGTTTTTTTATGCTGTGTTATGCTGGTTATGCTATGTTATGTCATGTGCCATGTCATGTCATGTCATTTGCTATCTAATGCTATGCTTGTTATGCTATGTTAAGTCATGTCAATTCTTCATCTTATGTTTTGTTATGCTTTATAATGCCTTGTTTGCCTCCCAGATACCTACGTGTATTGAAGAAGTGACGTCACACTGATGACTGTTCCAATAATTTTGACAAGCTTTTCTTTAGTTGGAATCCTGTTCATACCACTGCAAGAAGCGAAAATGTAATGAATTCATGGCTAACCTGTTTGGTACAGCTGCTTGTATATGCAATGTCTCAGCATTGTTAACGAGTGGGACAATCTCACAACCGATTCACAAACAAGTAATGCGCTGTAGTTACTTACTTATTTATTTACTTCTTGATCTATTTACTTACTAAATTATTTATTTAATTGTTTATTTGTTACCTATTTATTTGTTTATTTATTTACTTGGTTACTTATTTATTTGTTTGTTTATTTATTTTCCTTCTTATCTATTTATTCGTTTATTTATTTATTTATCTTTTTACTTTCTTTGATAAATTTACTTACTTACTTTTTACTTACTTATCCACTCGCTTATCACTTATTTATTTATATATTTACTTACTTTCCTATTTATTTGTTTTTTTATTTACTAAGTTAATTTTTTATTAATTAATTAATTAATATATTTATCAATTCATGCATTTATTTATCTATCTATTCATTTGTTCATTATCTATTTATTTACTTACTTATTCATTTTTTTATTCATTAATTTGTTATTGATCTAAAGTACGTGACTTACTCTGAAAATGCTGGTAGATTTGAAATTTGGGGTAAGATCAATATCTGAGATTCCTGTGAAAGCTGAAGCCATTTGTCCTCTTGAATAATATCAAACATAACCTGAAAGAACATCATTCAGAATTATATCTTATGATTTGAAGAGTTTTTAAATTGTGGTAAGATATGAAGAAGACTACAATATCATATATATTAAACTCAATTTATAAAATGTAACTCAAGCTTGCTCAAACTGAGACACAGAATTAAACGTTCAAAAAACTGGCATGATGGGACAACTTTTAATCGCACCGATCAGAATTCCGGAAAGAAAATACGTCGATATGAATTTTCAAACTCTTTCAGTAAGATGCTCGTTCGCTATTTGCAGCTATACTGCTGCGTGACTTTAGAGCCATATGTTTCCTAGACTTATAAAATGAGTCCCAGTTTGATTTTTAGCAGCAACCAACTTAATCCAATTAAAAAAAATGGAAAACAAGGTTGCTCAAATTTGTAGTTTGAGTGCCGAATTGTCTGTTTTATTGTTGCTAAGAAGCGAAAACAAACGACAAATGTAATTACGATTCTTTATAAGAACTATGGCTTGCGTATTTGAAGGACTGGCATAATGACAACGAGGCTTCCTGAAATAGACCAGTTTCTTTACTAGAAGATTATGCTATATCAGTTGAGGCGAGGGAGCGAAAACTAACGACGAATGTGATACTTCTACTAGCTATGTATCTCCAACCT
>JAACYV020276852.1:0-15350 GCA_009936425.2 Chrysaora fuscescens | reverse complement strand
GATGGCTCGGCTCGGCCAATGCGCGATCTTGTACCTGTAAGGAATCTCTTGGCATATCTGCTCTTTCCCTCTCATAGTTAATAGCTAAATTGGGCGATTCTCGATTCCCAACAAATATATTGTGTACCGTCCTTGTAAGAGGGATCAGGTCTTAAGTAACTTGTTAAACTGGTTCAACGTGCTAAGGCAAGGAGAGACATTATGTGTGACGCTTATCATGCTACTGACTGACTGGAACTACAAATAACTACAGCTACCTAGAGGAAATAATTAATGGGTACGCAAAAGAGAGAAGGAAAAAATAGAACGCTCATACATTAAGATTGACACGAGAAGGAAGCTGTAAATTGATGTACGTGCATACGCGCACTCTTACTACCACTACTACGTACTACATCTCATATGCGGCTCCTCCGCAGCGCAGATAGATTGTCCTTCCTTGTTTCGATGTTGCTCTGAAAGTGAAAGTGAAAGTGGAAGAATGATTTGGCAAGACATTTCAGATTTCGTTTGGACGTGAAGGTATGTATTATTTAAAAGTTATTTAACTTAACTAAGTATGACATGTTTTTTCCTCAAGCTGTTGTTCAATAACCTGTTAAATCGTAATAGATGGCTGGGCGTTACATAAATAAATGCTTTCGAGCTTTCATCAACCACTCAACTCAATTTGCACCCTTCAAAATCGACTAATAAGTCAGCAGGCCCTGATTGACAATATATTTCAAAATTCTATTGGTGCGGCGACTAAAAGTTGGAATCTTATCTCTAAAGTTTCTGACCGTATGCCAAATTTTGCTATCATAGCAAAATTTTACTTATTAAATCAATAAGTAAAATGAAACATTCGAGTATATAAAATGGAGACTTTCGAAATTTCGATGCAAGTAGATAGGAAAAAGATTTAAAAAAGAATAACATTTCTGATTTCTTAAAGAACATTTTTGATAATGACAAGGAACTTGAAGAGGAGTATAAACATGTGAAAATAGTATTTTGAAAGTAATTGACAAACATCCTCCACTAGCAATATTATCTAGAAAACAAGTCAAACAAAAATACAACCACAAAACACAAACAGGAATTTCAAGTCAATTAAAAAATGATCAACTATTTAGAGAATTTCTTCAATCCAAAGATTATTTTCTTTAAACTATATAGAGAAACTTAATCACCTAATTAGAAAAAGCAAAAAGAAAATCATATTTTTCATTTTGAAATTTTAGAAATTATCTAATTAACAGATCAAACAAAAAACGGAAGCAGGTATAATGCCTTACATATACTATGCACTGACAAACTAGGGAGCTGCATGTAAATTTTTGTTTTAACCCATTGATAATAATAATAAACAGGCATAATACTGATGACATTCACAGGGAGTTTCATCACATTAAACCTCTCTTCAAACAACTAAACATCCTAGAAGTTGAAAGTTTAGAAAAATGGTATCAAAATGTGACATGGATGGTATAATTGGCAATCTTTTCAAACCAGTCAATTCTTTGCACAATTTGAACACAGGGCAGCAGTCGAATTGTTCAACTGAACTTACAATAATGAATTGTGTACATTCCTAGTTTTGCAATGCCTACTCAACTCTTCCACAATATGAGTGGCAGGTATTTTCTTGTTATTAGTTGTGACCTTAGAGTTTAGGGCAAGATATATAGGGCCCCAGCCTATTCATGCAGACAAACTCACTCATAAGCACTGAGGGATAAATAAATCATCAACTAAAATTTAATTATTTATAGGCTTACTGCAAGATGTTTTGCTTAATAAGAATAAAGCTGATTGTCTGTTAAAGTGTTTTGAAATTAGAATTAATTTAGGGTCAAAAGAGTCACTTGAAAATCTAATATTTACTTTTAAATTTTTTATTCCAACAAATTCCATTATTGAATTGAAAAGACTTGGATGTACTGTTCTGGTCAATTCTAACTCTATTAGGGATTGCCAGCTCAGTTGTCCTGTCAACAAAAGTGGCAAATAATGTGTCGCATAAGGTAATTAGACATTTTGCTGTCTAGCATGCCCTCAATAAACGTACACAAAAGTGAGATTTAATACTTACAATACCAATCTAATTTCAAGGTTACATCATTTCTTTTAGATTACATAATCCAAACCAAAAAGGATTTTTGAAAAAGTTTAGAGTTTACAAGCATTTCTTACTATCGCCTTGTTTATCTTTATTTCACAGATTGAATTACTTGTTGGAATTAATTTTTGTCCATTTGTTTATTATGTCCTCAAGGTCAACAGTATCAGTAACATCTTTTTCGCATGCCAGGTGTCCCTCCCCTGTTTCATTGAAGATCTCATCAAGGTCTTAATGAGTTTCAGCTTTAAAAAGCTTCTCTCACTTGATGCAGATATTATTGGTACAGTCAGCAAGGGCTGGTAGCATCTCTCTTTCAATGGGATCAGTCTTTAAATCTTTTGAGCATACTTTGAAGGGGCTTTGCCCTCAATGCCACATTTCTCATTAAAAACTTGTGCTGCCTGAAGTTCCTGGTCAAGCTCATTGAAATTATCCCATCATTAAGCTTCCCTCTACACTTTGAATTTCATGTGCTAGGATCTTCATTTTCACCATGACGTTTTCATGAACATCAACATCAGTACAAATTCCAACTTCTTTACTCTTTTTGGGAGACCATCAGCTTTCATTTCATCTTTGCATCCTCTGGCTTGTCTAGGGGCTTCAGTGTGGCAATCACTCCTTCCAGCTCCTCCAAACTGCTCTGATTGAATCTGCTCGGGCAATTCATCTTGTCAACGATAAATACCTTAAAGCAATCGTTATCCAGCTCCTTCCTTGACCTTTAGTCGAAAAAGGTTATATCTCTTTATGCTGGAGCTGAAGAACACAAAATCTTTGAGATTGGTCACCGTATGCGGTCGTCTTACTATTGTTTATCTGGTGAAAGTTACCGTTTCCATCTTTTTCAAAATCTGCACCTCTGAAGGATAGTCCTTGTCGTGAAAGTGTGGGTGTGACATCGATAAATCTTTAACTGCTTCACGATTTCTCTGACTCCCTTTCTCATTTCCAATCACTTCTTTGCATTTATCCTTGTCCAGCAAGCAATCAGCATGTACCGCTTTCAACGCAGCGAGTGAAGCCTTGTGAACCGTGCTGCTGAAATGACTGGACAACTTTCCAGTTTGTACATTGCAACGACTTTCATCTTATGCCATGCCCTTACTCCTATCGATGTCAAAGCTTCGTCGGCCTTTTGAAATCGAGTATTAAAGGTGCGGAAAACTGCAATACCAGTCTGAAGAAAAATTGCATTGTTTACCCGATTCGATTTCATCGCGCATTCTATCAGAAACATTTATATGTAGCTCAACTCACTCTGAAAGTGCTAGAAACTTAAGGAACTTCATAACAAAGCCAAAAAAAATCAATAACTCTTCAGAGATATAAGCGTAAAAGTGTTCAAAATTTTAAAAACTTAGGCTATTTTAAAGTCGCGCTTAATTTTGCATCAAACTGTTTTTTTTAGGCTTATCATAATTTTCCTGTTATTTCCAAATTAATTGTTTCTTCTGGTTATCATGACTTAAATAACATTATTCTCTGTAAAATGCATCTTAGATCTGTCGATGAATCAATTAAATTCTATGACTTTCAAAACGTTTTCACGCGATTCCGATTAATGAGAGCGCGAAAATAATAAATTGTTCCTAATTATCAAGCTATGAGATTCAACGTTGTTTCCTACTTCTCGTTTTGTTATTTAACGTACAGGGAACACGGAGCCAGAGAGAGACGTAGTTAGTTTCCTGATTATTCTGACTACCTTGACAACACAAATTACATGCTCGAATAAATACACAGATAAAAAATAGCTAAAATTAACCCTAAATACGTGAAGAAAACAAACAACTGGAAGGGTTGGACTAGCTGATGATAGAAATCGATACAGAGAGAATGCGAGGGAATGATCTAAGTGCAGTAATGACGCCGGTTGAAATTTAAGGCGAAGAAAAAAGAGAATGAATGAGCTATTAGAAAGAGCCCTATATAAGAATGTGAAGTTCAGTTGCAAATTATTTTTCTCACTGAAAGCAAGAGAGTAGAGCTGATTTGTATCTTTGATTAAAATGTCTGGTCCACCGAAAAACCAAGAACTCTTGAATCATTCTTCTCAAAGAGTAGCCGAACCAGTTCAGTTGGATCTAATCCTGAAAAATCTGGCAGAAGCGAAAGTATTACTGGCGAAGAACTTGGATCACAGTCTTCTGTTGAAGCATTTGACACACAAAGTCACGTTTGCTTTAATCCAAGATGTTCCTGAAGAGGAAACACTTCCAGGCGTCGGTAGTATTGCGGCACAAGGAAACGTCGCAGGTTCTGATAGAGATATGACATCGGTAGAGTCGTAAAGAAAAAAAACAAGGAGAACAGCTAACAGAAGCTTATTCATCGGAGAGATGGGTGCCGAGAAAAAGGGATGAATATCCATTTTTTTAAAAGAAAAAGCCAAAGAAACAGCTGACAAGTGGAAAGTCCTTTACAACAAAGCGTTTTCTAGGTGAAAATCATTTAAAAACGTTCCCCTGGCTAGCTGTTAGTAGAGAGCCCGAATGTTTCGGTGCTTGGTGTGCTTACTGCGTTTTATTCAAGACATCTGAGAGTGGAGGTGGAAGAGGCACACAATACGGAGGAGGGGCAAGCCTGTCCATGGGCAGACTTATCAACAAGCCCCTTGTGGATTTTTCAGACTTGACCGGGAAGAATGGAGCCCTCACTAGCCATCAACAAACGTCTTTTCACAAGGCATGTGTTATCAAGTACACCGAGCTCTTAAACCGTGCAATACCTGGATGTGAGAAGGACATTCGGTCAGTAATTAAAATTTAAAGGCAGGAAGAAATCGAAAGATATAGGACTGCTTTTGTTCCCATCACCGATACCCTACTAACGTGTGCAAGGCAAAACATCGCACTAAGAGGTCATCGAGATGACGGACCAGTAAATTCAACTGGAGAAGAACCCATGCACAATGATGAAAACTTTAGGGCATTGCTTCGCTTAAGAGTTCTTGGAGGGGATACAGATCTTTAAGAATACCTGGTATCTTGCAAATGCAATGCTTCTTTAGTAGGCAAGACGATACAAAACGAGCTAATTGCCTGCGCCGGAAACATCATCAAAGAGGATATAATCAGAGATGTAAAAAGTTCCAAATTCTGGACAATAATGGCTGATGAAACCCAAGATCGTGTCAAACAAGAACAGTTGGTCATTGTTACGTTGACGCTAAAAATGAGCCAAAAACCATTAAAGAAGAGCTGGTCGTAATTTTGGATCTGATTGCTGACATTAAAGGCAGTGACCAATCAGACGCAACAGAGCGCAGTGAAGCTAAGTGGCAAAGCAATAGGGGAAACTCTGCTCCGTCACATAAATGAGCTTGGCTTGGATCTGCAGTACCTTATTGGCCAAGTATACTATGGTGCTGCATCAATGTCCAGTGAGCGAGTTGGTGTTTGCTCCGTTATCAAAGCTGCTGCGCCACTCGCTGACTACTTCCATTGCTGCATGCATGCCCTAAATCTAAGTTGTTCTCGAGCCACAAAGATACCAGCCATCAGACATTGCATGGGTGATATCAAAGACATCACCAATTTTTTCAAGCGTGTGAAAAGAAATAGTTATCTGCAAACGGTCATTGTCAGAGAATCAAGCGAACATTTGCGACGACAAATGGTGACCCTCTGCGAAACGAGATTCGTCGAAAGACATGAATCAGTTTTGGTTGCCAGACAGCTATTGCCTTACATCATTGTGTGCCTGAACGAAATGATCGCTTGGGACTCACCAGATACAAGGAAAGATGCCAGGAGATGAAATAAATGTGTACAAGACCCTCATTCCCTTGTCGCACTAGTATTGTCCGAGAAAGTGACTGCTGTACTGCGCCCAGTGTCCCGTTCTTTGCAACAAGTTGGTAACGATCTCGTGAAAGCAATGTCGACGATTTCTGCCACAATTTCAAAGCTTCAGATGTGGCGTAAGGACGAGGAAAATGAGTTTGCTGCAATGTTTGAAGAGGCAGTGCTTCTTGGCGAGAAAATGGGAGTAACCAGAGAAGAAATGCACGCAATTCCTCGAGTAGTCAGTCAGTCCAGGTTCAGAGCCAACGCTGGTGGAGGCAACCAAACAGCCATCGAGTATAATCGAATCAACATGTTTTTTCTTCTTCTTGATGCAGTTTCTGGAAATATGCAAGAAAGATTTGGTCTCCATCAACAGAAGATTGCGATGCTTTCAAGAATCCTGCCTTGTTTCGTGAAAGAGTAAACTTGGCAAGATATTTTGCCTGCAGTAAAAAATACGCAGCCTTTTGAGATCCCTTGAGCATTGAAGGAGAGTATAATATTTGAAGAAGCAGTGGCTGTCAGGTGGAGCAAGTCCAGTAGCAAATACCGCTATCGGTGCCTTAGGCAACTGCCATGCTGACGTATTTCCTAATGTGCACACACTTCTCAACATCCACACTGCATTACCGGTGACAACAGCAGAGCATAAGAGACTATTTTCAAAGCTGAATAGCACCCTGACATCAATTCGGTCAACAATGTCCGAGGAGAGACTAGAATCGCTACTTCTTCTACAAGTTCATCGTGAGAGAACACCAACGACTGAGAAACTCATCGACTCATTCGCATCAAAAAAATCCAGACGACTCTCTTTACAGTTGTAAATAGTTATAGGGCAAAATAATGTTACTAGGACATTGTAATTTTCAACACATAAATAATTTCAGCATAATTCTATGTTTTTGAATGAGTATCTTAGAAATTTTCGAAGGAATCACGATTAGTTATACACATGTATTCTATTTCTCATTTTTAAAGGACAATTTAAATTCATGGACAGTTCATTAGGATGCTTGCTTAATAAATTCTGGCATAACATATATTTGTAGTAGCTGTAGGATCAATTAAATAGTATATAAGATGTGAGACACCTTTTGTTCAAAAATGAGCTCGACTCTGATGAAATAGATATCTTCTTCCAATTGGCTTCATTTTCAGATTCTTTTGTAAATAAATTAGATATCAGATGAGATTTCAGATTTGCAAATTACTCACGCAAGGCTCTTTGATTGTTTTATTCGCTGAAATTCTCAGCTGACATGAAACATGATGCGTTTCGCGGTTTGAAATATTATTGTTTGGGCCCTCTTCGGCCCCCCGTGGATCCGCGCCTTTATTCCAGGCAGTATAAATGCTCGAACCGTGCATGTTCAAGTTGAATAAAAAGGGAAATAGATACAAAAACAAATCAAAGCACATGTAGGTTTCCTTTCACAGATGTAAGAGCCTAAAGTTTGAAACTGCATTACTTAATATGAATCATTCCATTAGCTCAGTATCTAATTAATACACCTCATGTTATATCTTCAATCCTATCATTATGATCCAATTGTCCATATCCAAATAGCTGACGACGACGATGTGCTTGGGATCACAGCAATTAGTTTTGGAATTCCTTTCTCTTCCCTTTGTTCTATTCTTTTCAAAATGGACCTTTCAGATATTCTAAACGATAATCTTACAAAACGAGGGCTAATCGAACAGAATCATGTGCTGATTTCTTCTCACCCCCTTACCCCCTAATGTGCACCCCTGCAAGTTCATCAAACGAAAGATATCCCCACCACACAGAAAGGACAGTTGCATATTATTATTATTATCATTATTATTATAATTTTTATTGATATGATTATTATGTTTTGATCAATTTACTTCAGTTGTACTTTAGCGAACCAATTTCACCTGGAGGGAATGGCTGATCTCCATACTCGAACAAATCATCAAAATTTCCTTCCTTGTTTGCAATGAAATAAACATTATCAAAAAGCTCCAACAAGTTTTAGAATTTCTTTCATAGAAGAAATCTCCACTATAGACGTTTGCAGCTATTGATTTTCTTCAATTTGAGGATCACTGTAAATCTGACAATTAAATTGCATTCATTCAAAACAAAACAGGAACATGCAGCGTTTATTGAAAAAACTCGACTTTTCTTCCACAAGCAAATTATTCGGTTTGTTAAATGTACTAGTGTTTCGCTGAATATTGATTTTTCAACTGCATGTGACTTCTGTAAAAAAGCAATACACTTCTCAGTCTTTTGTTGGTTCAATAATTTTAATGTCATCATAAAAGGTTCCAGAATCTAGCTCAGCTGGAGCACGATAAATTATTGATATAATATATATATCAAAAGTTAAAAAAAGTATGTGCACCATTGTTACAAGTGACGTTTTTATCCTAGATTAAGCGAATGAAATCTCACGGCCATGTGCACTTTGAATTCGTGACTAAAACACGAATGGCCGGGTGGTGAGCGAGTTGGACTGGCACTCTGTTGGTTTTTGTTTGATTCCCATCCAATTCAAACTCGCGATGAGAGATTGAGGAGAGTCACCAACTCTCTGTAATTCTAGGCAAAAAGAATCACGAGGTGTGGTCACATCGAGTGGAAGGACTAGGGCCGCACTGCTTAGACTAGCCTTGTGATATTCAGTGGTCCCTCTCCCTTGTGCACAGCACAGAAACATATACCTTGCGAAGATAGCAAGCGTAGCCTGTGCCTATCTATAGCAAGTGCCTATCCACCAATCAAACAGACTAAGATGTGAGCTAAACATCTGTATTTTAAAACCATATTTCTAGATTGTGTGATAAATTTGCTTTGACTGTTTTGTTTGATTCCCTTGTGCGATTGGTCTAGGGCCATAAATCGTCTTTGGCACTAGGGAAATCTATATTCAAATTGTTCGTTTTTTCAGAAGCACTATCACTGCAGTTTTGGTCAGTAACCTGCAAAGAAGCGACATTGCCAATAACGATATTTCTAACAATGCAGCTAGCGAAACTCAGAAACATCACTTGCATGGATTTTTCATCTGTCAAGTTATTATTTCTGGTAATATCTATCTTATCTCCTATTTGTATAAGTTGTCCGAAGAAATGCGTTTGTCGTCATGATATTGTCAGATGTAGAGACACTGGGCTAAAAAATATACCACCAAATATTTCCTCCTCAGTATTGGGGATAGACCTATCAGACAATCCTTTGATTAAGCTTAACGAAGCGTCGTTCATAAAATTCAAGAGCTTGCGCGATTTGAACTTAAAGAATTGTTCCTTAAGAGGTCCAATTATACTGCCGCCCCTCCTGGAAAGAATCAACCTGGCGCATAATGCCATGACTCTAAGCACAATGCGGCATACTTTCCTCAACTCGTCACCCTCATTATCCTGGATTGATATTTCAAACAACACCAAGGAGCGCTTAAGGGATCTAACGTTTATACCTCGAACGGCAAAGTACCTTAACCTTGAGGGAAATAGTGTTTCAAAGATCAAAAGAACCTTTTTTCATGGCTTTAACGTACTTGGGTACCTTGGTCTTTCTTACTGTGGCTTAAAATTGATAGAGATGGATGCATTTGATTCTCTCAAACAACTGACAAACCTTCATTTGGAGAGAAATGAGCTACATAGCATGCCAAGAAAATCTTTCAAGTCTAATTACAAACTAGATCAATTGTTCCTCTCAAGCAACTCATTTTCCACCATACCAGATTTTCGTGGTCCAAGAAAATTGAAAACAGTGGATTTAAGCTATAATATCAACTTGACTTCGCTAACAAATGAGACTTTCCTTGGTGTTCAAGGGGTTTCGCAGCTGTTCTTGCAAAGAAACAATATCCAAGGGCTCCCTAAGCGGATTTTCGAAAACATGACTGTTTCAAGCTTATCTTTATATGGAAATAACATCAAAAGAATGAATGATGCTCTGAACAACATGAGATCTCCTCCATCGCTCATTCTGTTGTTTGCAAACCCGCCGTTTAAGACGTTCATGGCAAAGGAATTCCGTACTCTGTCCAGCAATGCAAGCATATATGTCAGTTGCAAGAACCTTAGGGAGTTTTCTGGTCTTGACAAAATCCAACCAACTATAAAATGTAGCCCTTTCCTATATTACAACATTCAATCAAAGGACATTAGCATCGAAAGGAAAGGCTACGACTGTCGATTTAGCAAGAGACTAAAAGAATTCACCTGTAGGCCTTGTCTACCAGGATCTTATGGAGGTGGCCCGTGTAAATTGTGTCCACCTGGATCGTTTTACCAGGATGAAGTTGCTAAGACTGATATGAAAAACTGTCCTTTAGGGCAATTCGTACCGCCTGAGAAGTCACCTGGCAAAAGTGCTCTAGATTGCCTGACGTGCCCAAGAGGAACAAGAACTAACTTGAGAGCTGGCTTCCGTGCCTGCCGTTGCCTTCAGGGCTTTGCTCGAACATATCGCTTCGGGGGATGCGACAAATGTAACAGCCCTGGAATTTCTTGTTCTAAAGAATATAAGCAACTAAAGAAAGGGTATTGGTGGTTTTGGAATGGAAATATGACAAGCAATACAACGTGCAAACAATTCTTTAAAGCTTTTGTCGCAAATCTTGAAACAGAGAACGATTCATATTACAGAAATTCAAGCAGGTTTACTTGTGCATTTCCAAAGCCACACAAATGCCCCATTCGTGCCTCATGTCTCGGTGGAATAGGTTCCTCCTGCCAAGCAAATTATACTGGTGTGTTATGTGCTGTTTGTGAAAAGGGATACTATCGGCAATTTTCTAGGTGCATTAAATGCCCAAGCTCACTTCGCGCAGTTCTAGAGTTTATTGGCTGCATCATAATATTCATTTTACTCTGCATGCTGATAACATGGATTGAAAAGCCCAATAGTCAAGATAACGGAACAGAAACACAGCCACAAGATTCCAGAACTCCGGCAGACATCATTTTATCGAACTTGAAGATAATTCTCGGATTTTATCAAGTGCTGAGCGGGATAATGCATGCTTTTTCTTATATTCCCTGGCCACACCGACTTAAAAAAGCAGTGAGTATTTTTGAGTTCGTGCAATTTCAAGTTTTGCGCATTCCATCTCTGCGCTGTATTAATCCCGACTGGGGAATGAATATTATTGAGGAGTTCTGGTTTACTCTCGTCACTACCATTTTAATTCCTGCTACTATCTTCCTTTACTTTCAAGCCAGGAAGATTTATTTGTGGCGACGCGATGATTATCATCGGAGATGCCGTGATTCCAAAAAACAATGCCTCCGGACTGTTGCATTGTTTCTGTTTGCAACTTATCCCCTAGCATCACAAAGAATCATCCAGATCCTTCCACCTAGCTGTCATAGAATCTGCTCCGATTCAAACTGTACTGCTAAATTGAGCTTCCTCCGAACTGATTACAGTGTGAAATGTTTATCTTTTTCAACAAACATGTGGACAATTATAACTGGGTACTCATCCCTTCTGATTCCGCTTGGTTTTCCCGTTTTCCTGTGGATACTTATGTGGCGCTTTGCTCCAAAGACAGACGTTCAACAAAACACAGGTTACGTAAAATTTGGCGAAGGGGACAGCGTCGGAGGATTTGCATTAAAATTCGTATATGAAAACTACAAAAAACAATGCTGGTACTGGGAAGTACTAGAAATGTTAAGAAAGCTTTTAATGACTGCAGGTCTTCCTGTACTTCTACAGACTACTAAATTTGGACTGAGTGCTACAATATTTGTAGCTGGAGTATTTGCCGCAAGCCATGCGCACAAACATCCCATCAAGGAAAGTTTTGAGAACCGTTTGCAGCTACTTTCCCTTTGCATTATACCTATTAATCTTTGTTTGGGTGCGGCTCTGCAGTCAAACAATGGACAAGGTCAATCATCCCTTAGGGGTTTTGACGGTTTGGCTATCGGCATAACGCTTGTCTTATTAAACTCATCGCTTATCCTGATTATGGTAATGCGCTGCATTAGAGCCTTGGTCAAAAACGAACGCACGACCAGCTACTGTCGGAGTTGTAAATATTGCCTTTGTTCTTGCTTACATTTTGCCGGAATTGGACCAGTGGGAGAAAACCTCAGTCATTCTTTAACCCCTGTCAAGGATTCCAATACCTAATTCTACTTCACTTCTACATATTTGATGATGATACTAACATGTATGCCGTAGTCAACAAGTGGTCAAGAAAGAACTTAAACATGTGAAACTAAAGCTTGCTGTATGTAAACTGTCATTAAACATTGGACAACCAATTTTGAAATATTTAAGTCTCCACGACGTACATCATTAATCTCGTAATATTTAAATCGTAAGTTAATCTATACAACAGACAATTATGTCACATTTTTTGGTGTTCTTGAGGATTAAAACTTTTTTTATAAATTTGATTTTTCTAAGAGTAAGAACTCGTTGTTTTTCAAGGTAAGACATTTAATGGAGTTTTGATTTGTTTATTCTCTCTTTTCATCTTTCTTTAAATATGGCATTGTTGTATGGGGAATTTCATGTGAAATTGATATCAAGCTATATATTCATTGCGGAAAAGAGAGTCAATTGACTCTGCAAAAAGAATAGTAAGGCGAATTTCATTAGATGTTTCCTTCTACTCAGATCTTCTCTTACTTGAATGCTGGATCTTTTTCATTTTAGACTACTGTGCTTTTTGCTTCGAATCTTTCTGTCTGCTCATGAATATGGTACTATAGTATAATATACGGTCAATTTACAAAAAGTAAACTTATATTAGTTAGTTAGTTAGTTAGTTCGAGCTTGCTCCGATATAATCAACTAGTTTCCTCCATTCATGACGATCATTTATGATATTCTTCAGTTCCTCGGTGGTCAATTATGTGTCTTCCCTTAACTAGTCCACACATGAAACTGCTGGTCCTCCCCTCTTCTTAGTTCCCAGCTTCGGTTCCCAAAGTAGCATTTGCCTTACTATTTCGTCCTTTCTCCTCCACATGTGGCCTTTGAACTTCAGTCTCCCTTCCTGTAGTACTGTTGTTGTGCTGCTGAGTTTCCCATTTTGCTCCTTGTTTGTTTTGCGGTCTCTCCAACTAAAACCAAGGGCTGCTCTTAGCATTCGTGTATATGTGCCATCTAGTATGTTGCTCATCACTTTTGTTAGTGTCCTGCTCTCTGCACCATATGCCAGTCCGATTATGACTTCCATATTTCTCTTGCTAGAAGCTATCAAGGGACCAAGGTACTTGAAGTTTTCGACCTGTATTAGTTTCTTTTCATCTAGGGTCAGTAATTCAGCTTCTGCCTGGTTTTACAGCATGTATTCTGTTTTTGTGTGGGGGACAAGCAATCCAATACTCGCTCCTGCATCTTTCTTCCAACCTCAGTAACAATAGTTGGGCCTGCTCAATATAGTTGCCCATACTATAACTTAAGATGATAAAGAATGTTTCGATGCGTGTTTTTGCTGTTACTATGTACTTAAAGTAGCTGTAGCAGGGATTGGCCTGTATATGAATGCATGAAAAATGAATTCATGTCTTTCAACCAGAATGGTAGTATAAAAACATTGGATGGTAGCTACACCTCTGAAAATGTTGAGAGCTTTACATATCTATGAAGCGCTATATCATCCGCCGAAGTAGATATATCAATCCGTATAGCAAAAGCCTGGAGTGCACTAAACAGGTTTAGGTCAATATGGAAATCCAACCTAGCAGAAAATATGCAAAGGAACTTTTTTAGAGCCGTCCAAAAAGAAAAAAGAAGCAATCTTGAGAAAAAAGTTCAGGGAATGGGAAAAAACTTTTTTGCAAATAGCGAAAGCTTTCTTGAAGACAGTGGCGGCTCGTGCTATTGGGCAGCTTGGGCAATGCCCCCCCCTAAGAAAATCCTAAAAAGTTTTTTTCATAACAGTTAATTACGCATAAAAATACTTGTTTGAACATTAGGCCATTCCCATGTTTTATTCCACTCCTGTTCCACATTTCCTATTGCTAGCCTCGCTTTGGATCTTTTTCCATTGCATAACCTATTGCATTGTGCATTACATTTTACGATGACGTAGATTTTATGGGCTGAATTTATTTTGCCCCTACTGGACATTCGCAGTTGCCATTTTATAAGAAAATCGAAACCTCTGCCGCCAGCTGATTGGCTTAGAGAAAGGAATTTGGGGCAAGAAAAATCTTGCCCCGCTGCAGCAACAACCACATTTGGTTGCTGTGTACCTTGTACCACAACAAAGTCGCGAAATAAATTTAACATTGTAACATCAGTGTACATCAGATGTTCATCTCCTGCAGAGTGATATTATCACGAAACAGGCTTGTAGAGATGAAAAAAGTCGTTTGATTTTCTCTCCAATCTTAATCATATGTAACGCTCTACGTGTCCACGTATTGAGCACTGTATCACGGATAGGTCAACAACAGAAATATATCTAAATAGTCGAATGTTGGTTTTTAATTTAAATTATGAATACTGTGAAGAATCTCCAAACTCATCCGTTGTATCCTCAAACTCATCCAAACTCATCTCTCGCAGAGAAACTGGAAATTGAACGTCTAGACCCTGATCAGCCAGAGCCTTGATTTCAACCACAAAGTCATCGAGTCGTTTGCTCAACTGAAAAATAGGAGAGCCAAATTCCTCTTAAAATAATTGTGAACTTCCACAAAATATTTTTAAATTGTTTACTTCTGTTCTTTTCCTTCCTACTTACTTCATTGTTATGTTATCACTTTGCGATGTTATCGTTGTTGCACCATTGTGCTGCACTGATATTTGATTGACATGGTCTGGTTTTCGTTATTATATGGTTTTCGATGAAAGAATAACAGTCTTTTACAGTGGTATTTCTCCTTATTGTCTTTGAGGCCCATATATTTGCCCCCCCCCCCCCAATAAATATGACCACGAACGGCCACTGCTTGAAGAGCTCGAAGACAAACAACTAATGGCAGTACAAAACAACCTTGGAGACGAAAAAGAATATGGAAGAAGTTCTTATGATTTGAAAAGGCACTTTGAAAAGCACCTGAATAGACCATTTCCTAGAGATGAAGATGCAGTTAAAAAAATACGTATACCAGGACCTAATGAAGAAGAATTTAGCATTGAAAAAGATTATATATTGAAAGCGGTTAAAATGCTTAAATAGAGAAAGGCTCCTGGACATGATGGAGCAACAGAAGAAGTTTTACAAGCAGGTGGAAATACAATGGTTGTAATTATGTATACAATTTTTAACAGAACGCTCAATAAAGAAGATATACCATCGGAATGGGCAAAAATGTTAGTAACCTCTATACATAAGATAGGGCATGTGTGCAACAAAGAGAACTTTCGTGCTAAAGCCCTTCTTTCGATCCCTGGGAAAGTGTTCAACAGAACTATCCTTCAAAAATCATTTACAAGTGAAACATAGTTCGGCTTTAGGAAGAACAGAGGAACAGTGGATGCTATATTTATTATT
>JAACYV020276741.1:0-15351 GCA_009936425.2 Chrysaora fuscescens | reverse complement strand
TTAGTAGCGAATTCGCCGCGAATTCGCAGCTAAGTGGAAATCAAACTGAAATTTCGTGGCGAATTTCTCAGCGAATTTCTCAGCGAATTCGCTGCGAATTCGATGCTAAATTCGCCTCGTGGAAATCCGCCTTTATGCTAGCAGTTGATCTTTCATAAATTACATTAAAGATTAAGTCTTTACAAGTTTAAAACAGCCATTCCTGATTCCTTTTCCTTTTTTGATGATTGGAAAGTACATTTAAAAAAAAGCAGTTAGATACATGCATTTCCAAAACTAAAAATAATTGTAGATTCCCAAAACATATTTTCAAGAGCTTTGCTGTTTCTTCTGTGCAACAACAATCTTAGAGAATATATCGATGATACAGGTTTTGGATTTAACCTAAACTCTAGAAACATTCCTGTTTAAAATTTTTAATGCTTCAATTTGTTCCAATAGCTGAAATCACCTTTAACATGGGAGAAAAAAAGATTAGAATAATCTCTATAATGACAAAGCTCTTAAGGTGACCAGGCATATTTATGACCTTGCAATACGCTAACATGGTCTTCAGATTGGGATTCTGAAGAACTTACAGGAAAACTTTGTTTGCTTGGACAATCAGAACTATCTCTTTTAGACATAGGCTTACCAGGGGTATCATGTTTGGGACAAATTTTTATTTTTTGCATTCTTAAATCCGGTAGTATAAAGCATGCTTAGGGAGTATTTTGCCACATTTGATAAATTATATTGCACTGTAGAAATGTTAAGTAGGGCTACTCCAGTGTTCATGACTGATATTGTATTCGTATTTAACTCTGCCTGCACACTTGTGAGCTTACCTAAGTGGCCCTATTTTCCAGTGTTACAAATTACAGTTTTGATAAAGCGTGTCTCTTCCTTAGCCTAGTTCTTCTTAAGAACACTAACTCAAAAGCTAGTACAGGATCAGGACCAACAAAATTTCGCCTAGAGCCTACAAAAATGTTCAACATGGCGCGTGCAATCAAAGCGAAAAGCCATTTTTTCAAGCAGCTATTTCTCCCATTAGAAGAGAACTCTAATTTTGATACTGAAATGGTTATTAACTTATAATATTTTTGAGTTGTAAATCATCACGACGTAAAGAAAATTGAGACGAGGGAGAAATTAAAAAAGTATAGAAAATTTTAAGCTACAGATTTGAATGGCTCCTCAAAACTGGAGCCATTGCCTGACTAGATGTAGCTTCTTTCTAACAAAGCTTTACCCAAAAAGATGAATAAATTACTTTGAATAGATCACGAGGATTAACATTCCAATTTTTCATATCGTAACCAAGTACCAAGTACTGTTGATTATCCATCCAAGATGAAAAAATACCTACTGAAAAGTAGTGGACACATTTTTGGGAAAACATAAACACAGAATCAACTATACAGCCTTGGTCATCTAATGACCTGTTTCGTGTCGCAAAATACCCAGGGGGTCTTTTTATTCTTGTCTTACATTTTATTAACCATTAAGAATAATGGGAATGACATGTATAATAAACTTGATTGACTGTTGCTCCTGAAAAATTCAATACAATTGTTGAAAAAATGTATCTGGCATTTTATGTGGGTCCAACAATAGACACTCCACTATCCCAATCCCCTCAACCCCCATCCCTCTATGAATGTTACTGAAGACGGTATGCTGTGAAATTTGGATTCTAACACTGAAACATTTGAAATCATTACAATATTTTGTTAACCTCCCAAAATTTTAGTGCTGGATCCGAACCTGTGGTCGAAGATAATGCAGACAAATGTTCAATATTTCCAAAAAGAGGTCGTAAGTTGAAGTAGTGTATTTAAGAAAATAACACATTTTCTGCAAAATGTTCTCAAATATTCATGTAGCTAAAGCAATGACAAAAATCTAAGTTCGTAAAGCTGACTGTAGGGTGTAAGGTTCTCATATATATGCAAACTAAACGATTTTCATAATAGACCTTCACAGGCTCTTGAATAATAAATTGAACGTTACTTGCTTCATGTTAACCAATATTTGCATGCTATATTGCATGTATATTTTAATGGTTAAAACTACAAATTACAAAGACGTACTTATGACGTACGCACATGCCCGTCCCTACATTGGGGGTGTTTGAAGTTTGACACGCCCCCCCCCCCGAAAAAAGTTTAGTTGGAAAAGTGATAAAAATGTTATGTCAGTCTGCAAAATCATTTCTCTTTCATTTTATATATAGGTTATAGAAAAGAATTACGAAAGCATTTATAATTTGAGAAGTTGACAAAGGAGTATTTGCCAAGATGGCCATACACCCCCTGCCGAGATTCTCTTGGGACGGCCCTGAGTACGCATCATGAAAATAGTTTCAGTGCACTTATCCTGTTGATTAATATTCACAGGAGCAACTATCTTATTAAGAGATGCGATAGGAAGGAAGAGTATTGTCCCGTGCGAATTTAGAATTGCCATACTGTCATTTGGGATTATAGCTGAGGGGTTATTCTATCCATTTTTTTCATTACTAAGTTGCATCGCATTCCATGCTGTTAACGTGCAGACGATTTATGTACTTTTTAGCGACTATAAAAGTAGCAGTAGTTGGTTGAAATTTTAATTGGTTGC
The DNA here is from genome assembly GCA_009936425.2 of Chrysaora fuscescens. Classification (NCBI taxonomy): domain Eukaryota; kingdom Metazoa; phylum Cnidaria; class Scyphozoa; order Semaeostomeae; family Pelagiidae; genus Chrysaora; species Chrysaora fuscescens. Next base: position 12,747 of record JAACYV020276741.1, on the reverse strand, counting down.
CAGTTGGAACTCGGTTTCGGGTGCAGTTCGGTCTTGCTTTCGTACTGTACTCTCAAGCTTTCTGGTGGTTATGCTGCTCGTAGTTGTTTATTAGCTATGAAGACGAACGAATTGTAAGTTTTTGAGTGGTTTCTATTTCACGTATTTAAACTATTTGATAAAAGGCATGTTTTGCTAGTGACTTTGCTAAGTTGTTAATAGTTGCATTAATAATTATTGTTCTTGCTACAGTGAAACCAATTTTCAACAAGCATCAGTTTTTCTGTTTTTGCTTCAGTACTCTGCCTTCGTGAGTGAGCTCAAAGCTCTGTGGCGTGATTGTTAAAAAATCCAACGCGTACTTCTTGTTCTAAATGAAGATTTAACAAAAGAACACAATTTAATAATGTGCAACAACCTGTTTTCAATGGCATAATGGGTATGTTGAATTCATTTGCCATATAAGTTGATTAAGTTTGTATAAGTTAATATCATTTTAAAGAAGTTTTGAATCAGAAACTCTTAATATGTGTCATATGTCAAGATTTCACTTGAAAAACAAAACTACTAACACTGTTTTAGTAAAATATTTATTATATTCGTTTCACAAATTACTGAACTAGTTTTGATGCACTTTACAGAGTTTGAGGGGAGCAGTAGAAAAATAGATACATAGACTACATGGCTTTATTGGTTAGCCTCGATATAATTACATCTGGTCTACTTCCAAATTCAAGTGTTGTTGCATTGCAAAAGAAAAAGGTTCAGTCGTACTTTACATTAAACTTCACAGACAAGTGCTAGTGATATCAAGCCCCAGACTTATGTGCTTACACTTGAATTTGGGAGGGGCCTGTGTACAACACTGGTTACCTATATCAGAAATATTGCAGACACTTAAATGAAACAGAAGAAAGATCGAAAGCCTAGAACTTTTCATTTGGGGCAAGTGACATCACAATCACAGTACGCTTGTTGCAAAAAACCTTTTTGCTCACGTAGAAAAAGTCGCCAACTTTTATTGCAAGGGATTTGCCAATTAGCTGTATTCAAATTAGTTATAAATTTGGGGCTTAATTTGGGATTAACAATGGCCAATGCGTTGACACAGATGCATTTAAGAAGCTGCAACATTACTGGTGAGATATTTAGATATCGTAAATGCATACTTACCTGTTGAATGCAGTTTACATGGATTGACTTAATGAGCATAAGATAAAACGAAATATATAACATACGTTTACGTTTATACGTCAAATATAGGTGAAATCTAACAAACATATTCATGCAATCAAATCTATCATTTGAATAAAAATCATTAAAATGCCCAAGCCAAATAGCATTAAGAAGTTAAACTAAGCATTTTCACACATAATCAAAAAAAGCTACAATATGCAAAACTAGATAATTACAAAGCATGAATAAGATGGAAAAAATATTTCAACCCATGTAAACTGGATTTCTAGGCCAATACCTACCACTATCCTGACAGGATGCTTTTGCTGTGATCAAAGCCTAAGATACCAACAAAAAGATTAGGAAAATATAGACAACAACACAGCCTACAGCCCCCTCCCTTCCCTTCCCACCAGCCCCATTTATACCATTTCTTGTTAACTTTCTATCTATGTCAGTCTCTGCTGGGGGTGGCAATTATATTCCATATTTATTGAATTGCCAATATTACAAAAGAAATCCATATCAGTCACTAGCGATCAAGTGTCTCATAGAAATAAGATCCAGTTCCAATCCATGAGGGGCAAACAAATTACAACCAGAAGAAAGTTGATAAGGCCTATAAACAAAAAGCATTACTCATTGCTGCTGCAAGTTCACAATACAACAAATAGATACAACAGTAAAACAAACATACTACACAACAAACCGATGGAGCGAGTCATGAGAAACCTTTTTTTGGAAAATGTTTCAAGCACTCTCCTCTGCTCAACCACAATCGCCTCATTCTGATAATAATCCATGAGGCAATTGTAGAAAAATTGCTGTCGAAAATTTTGCATGCAGGAACTTCGTAGCCGTTTTGTATTTTTTCGGTGATTTTCAGATTCCTGATAACTTGTCTTCAGGCTATTTCACTGAGCACAAGATTGACGTCATGAAAGCAACACAACGGCGACTTATGAGGATTGGAGGCAGAATGAAAACGATCACCAACTATAAACCTCCTTGACGTTGCAGATAGTGGATGAACTGCTTCATCTTCGAGGTCAGTACTTATATGCTGTTCAGCGTGGCTACGATATTCGGCAGGGACAATGAATGGAAGATTGACTTCCTGTCAAGAAAAATACAGAGTACAGAGTTGTCTTCTTAAAAGCATTTAAATGCCTAATCAACAATAAATGCAAGAACCAAGTGACAACAAGAACCCCAATTTTAAAATGATAAATAGCAGCAACCATGTTATCGTTTACTATATCTACTTACAGAGGGTGGTTCAGTATCAAGAGCTGGAATACTGAAACAACCATCAAATTGACCCCACCAATTTTGGCACTCTTCTGGGACCCTAGCATTCAAATGTCGCACCAAGGTGCATGGTGTATCACAGATTAATGTGATAGGGGGATGCTTCAAAGAAAGATACAGATCTGCTGCATCTCGCACTGACTCTGTAAGTATCATGAATTTTGACGCCATGGTACACTGTAAAAAAGTGACAACATGTCAATAAAAATGAAAACCTCAAATAAATTTTTCTAAATTGCCAAATGATATCCTTTCAGAAAACACAAATTTGCATGCTTATTTACCTTTCTCAGCTTTAAATTGCATTATTTGTGTGCACACCAATGAATAGGAACAATCGCAATAAAGTTTTTACTTACACCATGGCGACAAACCAAATGATAAAACCCTCCAGTATGGCCTTCAGCTTTATTAAAGCCATGACAAGGGGATGTTCCAACCAAAATAGAAGCATACAAGGACTGCAGCTCTTGTCTCAGCACATCCTTTAGTGAAATTAACACAAAACAGCCTTATTTAATCACAAAATAATCATTTTTACATTTTTTATCATTTACTTCAGAAAGCTGTAGAACAATAAATTGTCAAGATAAGTAGCTATCATACTTACATTTGATTTGCGGCTTGTTTTAAGCTTTGAGATGTGGCATAATGTTTCCAGGTCAGCCCTTTCCATTTTTTCGAAATCTTTGAGATCTAGCGACGATTCCTTCATATGTTGAGCTAGTAGCACTGGATAACCTGGATGACAAGAAAGAGATCAAAAGCTATATGGAGCTGAAACATAAACATATTAAAGAGTCTCTTAAGAATTATATATGCTATGACCTCTAATTCACCCTGCGTCACTAATATCATTGATATATATTTCTAAATGTTATATTACCCTGATACTGCATTAAATGCTCTTTTTTGCGACTCTGTATTTATAAGATTTTTTCTTAACAATGGTGCAATAATCGGGGGCACATCTTCAATTTGCACTCCAAATTTCCTTCGGCAAAGGCACAATTTTCTACCAGCTGCTGGCTCACATCTTTGACAAAGCCCTCAAGATCTAATGGCTGTATCTGCTTTCCCTCTCGCTTTGCAAGATTAATCTGTGATAGAAAAATTATTGATATTGAACAAGAAAAATGTAAATGTAAGTATGTGTAGAAAAAAGCTAATCATGATATAGGGTCAGCTAATGCAGTTACATAGTTTATATAACGAATTAGATTTTACCTGTGATAGCCTACAGTAATTTTTCTCATTTTCATCTCCTAGGAACACTTCTCCAACTATTCCACAATACCCGCAAATCACGTTATTTAAATCTCGCTCTGTCATTGCCTCGAAGGCACAAAAACCACTGTAAAGTAGTTTTTTTAAATATTCCAGAGTAGAATATGCTGGCCCATTCTCCTGAATGATAAAAAATTGTTTCCTATTTTAACAACAAGTAAAATATTTTCTTAAAAGAAAAATAAGAACAGTCTAGAGTCGGCTAATAAACAATGTATTGTGACAAATTGGTAGTGCCTTCAAATATACATAAAGTTGCATACCTCTGGAGTTTCAAAAGCAGAGAGTTTATTTTCGCAGTGATAAAATTAGTAACAGGGGTTCCGTTTTTAAAACTTTCTCCCCAGTCCAAAAGGAAGTCAATTTCTAACATAAATTTGTTTGCAACATTAAACAAACCTGCAACAAAATAAGATCGGAATTTTAAAGAATCAAAAGTAAATAAATAAAGAATTTCCATTTTTAGGTTTTAATGTTTTTGATTCATAAGTAACATGGGCGGAATAACATTTAGAATATTCACAATATATAATTCTCTAATGTGCCTTAGAAATCTCCAGAGGGCTCGTTATATAAAAACATGCAAAAACGTGACCAAAATAAATAGCAATACACTATCAATAAAACATTATGGAGTTAATCTGCTTTCTTGTTTTCATAATAGTTCACTTTAACGATCTCTCCTCATTAGTTAAGAAAGTCCCCCTAAGAGTAACGCATGTCAGCTGCTCTGCATTCAAAAGTAGCCCCAATAGACCTATCTTGTAATATGTATTTTAAAGACAAAAGTAACAATAACTCTTACCTTTGTCAATAGGAAAGGCGTGTTTACTGCTCCACAAGCTGGATTTTTGCACTTCCGTACCTTTATCAATATGGGCTGAAAAGGATTCAGGTTGGTTAGCAAATACGCATTTGTTGATTTTCCACTCGCCCCTGATGGCATTCTCGGTTCTCCAAGGTCGAATTTGCAAAGTTGACACAAGTCAAAAATGACGCCCGAAAAGAGGTGTATTGCCAGGTGGTTATCCACTTGCGCTGATTTCCAAATCCCTCAATTTGGTGAATATGCAGGCAGGGACGTTGTAAGGGATTTTATATTTTAGCATTAAATCCACTGTTGCCTTTCTTGATTGGGAGTTTTCTGCGAGTTCTTCAGGGATGGGCCTACTTGTAGTTGGACTCTCAACGGCATCGGGAGCTGAAGATAGACCTGCAACTGATGGTGGTGGTTGGTCTGGCACGGTCTTGTACGAAGAAGGCAGTATACCTTCTACAACTTTTCTTACCAGCCAAACATAGTGCAAATGCAGGCATATTTTCCTGCGTTTCATGCCTTTCGTGTTTCCGAACTTCTTCTTGCACTCTTCAGCTTTGCACAAAAGAAATGGCTCCCCAGTCTTTCCATCGCTCTTTATTTTATCCACAGATACATGGCAGTAGCCCATGGTCTCATCCGGCGATCGGCGTCCCTTCGCCACGTAACACGATGCTGACAGTTTCACAACCGTAGGCACTCCATCTTCCTGCAGAGCCTTCATCTCCTCCACGACACCTTCTGCCTTTTTGCTACTGAAGAAAGCGCCATGAATCCCCTTACAAGTTGGATTAAAGCAGAGTCTGTCTGTTTTTTCAACTACCACGAACAACAATAGCCTCTGATGCTTGTTTTCGTTGAGAAGACATGAGTCTCACCCCGAGAGAAGACTTTCACACACAAGTGATGATCTGCCTCTTCTTTACATTTCTTTTTCGCCACATAGGAGCCTCCAATAAAGAATCCGCATTCGCATTCCACAGGCTTGTCCAGGCTTGTATTCTTTGCAACACGCGCTGTTCCCACACTTAACGTATCCGCGTCTAGTGGAGTTAGAAGTATTTGATGCCATCACCAATAGAAGTCAAAGACACGATATACACACCTTGTAGCCAATTATCAACTAAACCTGTGACTGACCTTGCAACACCAAACATTAATTTCTTCAACTGTGAAAACCTAGATCTAACCAATCACGTCGTTTTTTTTGTTATATCTAGGACAATAGAACTAAAGGGTGATTTCCCTAATCGTCCAATAGAATCAATGAGACCTTCGAGACTGGTGGAATCACTGAAACACACCGCTATCCTATCACAGAGCTTGATAATGACGCTTCATCATATCTGAAATTTTTGCAGTTGATAAATGGTGAAATTCCAAAAACCCAAATATCTTAAAATCCATATCACTCAAACTTTATTTCTTCAAAATTCTTAACGTAAATGAGTGGTAAAATACAGCCATAGAAAAATGTAGAATCTTACACCAACATATGGTGAAATGTCACAAGATGATTGAGACCCAAGCTGGAATGCAGAATTAAGCAAATGTGAAATTACACCAACTTTGGCAATCAATGTCACCTGAATCCTGGTGTTCCTACGATCCTTCTTTACAATCCTACAAAAAACCGTGATGAGGCACGGTCTGAATTTTCATAAAACTTTGTTTTTCAAAAACCGTAGATTTCAATCAAAAATTTGATATTTCGATCACCCTTTTATTGAAAATCTTGAAGTTTGAATCTTCTTGAAAACCGTTGTAATTCAGTCACCATGTGCGCCAACTGTCCTCTATCAACCAGAATTGAATTGACCTATGGTATCTCCTAATGGAAGCATGTGATCGGACATCAATCAACTGCCACTAATTTTTGGTGCCATAACAAATAATCTGACTTTTTCGCAAAAACTTAGGCCTATTGTCAGCGGTAAAAACATTTTTTCCCTTTGCTATGTTCTTGACAAGTTGTCTTGATTAACATAAGGTTCTTTTTACATACTCAAGATATCGGTGGAAGGCCTTTTTTGTAGCACTGTGCCAACCTGCAGACATGTTAAAAGCCGGAGGATGCGAGATGAGTTAAACTGCTTCTGTGCAGAGATAAAGGGATGAGATATCAAGTATAGAAAGTGGTCTATCAATTTTCTTCCTGCTGTTTTGACAGAGAAGACCTGGTAGGTAACTTTTAAGAACCTTCTATTCTTTTTCCCGATTTGAATCTTATGAAAGGTGGGTTAGGAATACTTGAGTTGTTTTTTCGTTGCCTTAACTGTCATAGTTTCATTCTTTCGTTTTTTCAGGCCATAATGTACCTTATCGAAAAAGAAACTGGCTTGAATAAACTTTCTGCAAAGCCAGCAGGAAGAATACTACATGCGCCTCACTAGCAGGACTAAGAATTAAGTATTAAGAAGCGGGACATTCAATCCTCCAGTAGGGAATCCTTTGTGCCAGAACACTACAGCCACGCTTTTCACAGGATTCAGCGAGTCAAGATGGGAATAGTAACACAATCATTCCAAACTGCTTGTTTTGTGGAAACAAACATTACATAGCAAGCTGCAGATCAGTAACAGACCGGAATACGTGCAGGAGGATTTTACGGAAGAAGAGGAGATGTTTATTTGCTTAAATGAAGGGCATATAAGCCAACAATGTTTGTCTCAATCAAATGCTTCAGTTGTAAGGAACGGCATCATTTGTCAATTTGTGGATCAAAACCTGAAATTTCTAATTGCAAGGCTCGCAAGAGGTAAGAGGTCAATCCTCTGCTGCTCATAGCGTACAAGCTGTAAGCGGTCCGAGCTCTGCTGTACCTTACATACAACTTCAACAAGAAAGATCACCTCTGAGTATAAATCTTTATATTAACCATGATTCAACAAATAGCGCAGACTTGTTGCAAACTGCAAAAGCTGCAGTACATAACATTGATGATGAAAGTGTTGATCAAAGGATTTGGCAACGAACAGGGATCTTTAAAGTGTGCCATTCTGTGCAGTTAGCAGTAAAATGTGTTGATAACCTAACAATTTATATTACAGGGTATGTTGTAGAAATAATATATAGTCCAGTATCGCAACAGACGATTGACGTAGAAAACGGCTTGTACATTGGGGATGGCTCAGTTAATCTACTGATACTCGTACTGGTCCGAATCATGGATAGAGCTATGTGTTGGTCTCTTTGTCTGTTCAGATCATTGTTAAAGTCATTTGTTAGACTCTCTGCAAGTTCAGTTCATAGGTGCAGATGTGTGATGAATTTTGTGTTTTTCCCATTTATGTGTTGGATTCTGTTCCAATCCATATCATGGTTAAGCGTTTTGTAAGTTTCATTGTCAGAGCCATTTATAAGTCTCTGTGCAAGTCCAGATGTTGGGTACAGATATGTGATGAATTCTGTGCCAGTCACGTTTATGTGTTGGTTTCTGTACCTGTACAAATGAAGGATAGATCATTGTGTTGGACTGTGTTTCAGTCCAGATCATTGTTAGAGCCATTGGTTAGACTCTGTGCTAGTTCAGTTCAATGGTACCAATATGTAAGAATTTGGTGTCTTTCCCGTTCATGTTTTAGATTCTGTTCCACTCCAAATCATGGTTGAACGTTTTGTTTGTGTGTATGACATTGAGGATCATGGCTAGAGCAATGTGTTGCATCATAGTCATAATAGAGAACTATAGTCTGGAAGGGGTACAAAAGCGCATTGTCCACGGCTTTGTGTCGTCGGTCGATGTTGAAATGACCTGTCACGTGATCATGAGAGTGATCATTTAGGCCCATCGCGTTGATATCTTTCTTTAAGAAAAGATCGTTCCTTGTTGGTTTTATCTGAAACTGACGATTGTTAGGTAGTTAAATTCTCATGAATCGCTTTAGAGTGGATGGACAGTAGTCTTCATTATGACTAAGTTTTCATATAACATTTTCAACCTTTACCTTTGTTTTTAGAATGAAGGATCTTTGGAGCAAGGGAAAGAAGAAGTACACAAGTTCACATGTGACCTTTGTGATAAAGTGTGCAAATCAAAACGTTGGTTGAGTCATCACAAGACTACCAAGCATAAAACCAGAACACTCCCTCAGTGTGGAACAAGCAACCCGAATAAAGAAACAAAATCAATTCTCCACCCTTTGCAATTAAAGAAGATGATTGAAGTTAGTGTGTACAAGCTAGCAAAGATGAATGTTATCCAGCAGATATTTTCAAGAGCTCAGCAGTTATAGTTTCAACTTAGATGATACACTGTTTGCTTACTCGTGTATCAAACCAGCCATAACGCAGTTTAATGGAAATGCTGAAAAGTTTTACCCTCGTTTTTATAAATGTGTATCACAAGAATTGCCTTTGAGGAATTTGAGTAGGCACAGCTGCTTGCTAGTTGGATTTGAGCTGCCAAACCATGTCTTAGCTCATTTGAATGATTTAAAGTATTCTGAAAAGTTGCTTCCTACGAAATTTGACCCTGCTAGCTTCTCAAAAAAGACACAGCATGTATTTCTTATCTAAGTGGCTATGTTTTCAGCACTTTTTACAGACGCATTCGCCATTACAGGAGGTGGAATACACATGCAAGTCAAATGTGCCCATCACTTTTGTTGGCTGGAAAGTCAACCATCATTGATGATGAATCAAATACTCCCCATGCACTTATTGATGCAAGGAACAGAGGAGGGCTTTGGAAAATGTCTTCTGAAGTTTTAAGTATATTTAACATTGTTGAGGCACATTTTCGCTCACACTCCCGTTCTAAGTACAATAGGATTGATGCTAAAGATATGGTTAATGTGCTTCTGCAACATTCAGAGATATTGTCTCAGTTCTCGAAAGTTCGTAGCAGGGCAGAACAAAAAGCTGACAAAGACATAGCTATGGATCTTTTAGAGGATATGATCACATTGTTCATAAGAGTCCGAGCATTTTCATATGCAAAGGACTACCAAGAAAGACATAAAATTAAATCAAAAAAGGCAAAGGAGAAATCTTTGAGGACTTCAATAAAGAAAAGATCAAGCAGCCTTGATCAAGGACATTAGTTAAAAGATCATTTTGCATAATTTTTCATAAAACCAAATATCACTTTCACTATTTACACCATTGCACTTTATCAAATACACCTGGTGACTCACAAAAATTTCCCCGTTTAAAAAACAATTGCAGTAAATTTACTTGCGCTGTTGTCATCAAAATTGTTTTCTCCAATAGCTACAAGATTGAAGTATTTTTTTGTATTTTTTGGGTAACTTTCAAGATTGTGGTACTGTTGGTAAATTCGAAAGATTCAAAAAGTACTCTTTTTTCAGAACAATAAATACTGTAAAATAAAAATTTCAGTTTCCATCTCAGTTTCAGTTCATCATTTTGTTAATTTTCACGCTAATTCTCAGCAGGGTTTCAAATAGATTTCATAATAAATGTTTGTGCAATTGCACTACTTTAGTCTCACTCATCTAATTTCATGTCACTGCTCTCTGCATTGTCTTGCCTGCAATTTCCTCCAACTACTGGAAGGAAAGATTTCTGGTTTCGAATGCTATTCTCATTATAGCCAAAGTCTCCCAGTGAAGGATTGTCCTTGCAGTGGCCCATAGCTTGCTGTCTACCAAAGTAATTCTCAAGAGGGTCTTGGCAAAACCTTTCTGTTAGAACATAGGGGACATTGTTTTGAATGAGGTACTTGGTTAGCTCTATCATAGAGTTCACTGTTAACTTCAATCCTTCAAAGGTTTGCCATGACAGAAACATGCTGCTTTTTTCAACTTTTGTGAAATTTCCTTTCCTTGCTTCTATAGATTTGAAGCAAGGTTTCAAAATAGGCAAGGAAGGTTTCCTTCAACCAGGAGAATCTCTCATCATCGATAGAAGAAAATGGCTTCAAAAAATCTTTCCTCTTTGTGGTGCATTCCTTTCTATTTCTAACATTCAGACAGTCAAAAACCTATCCATCATCAGGCAAAACTGTGCTGTGCCTTGAGCCTGTGGTGGTCCATACTTCTGAAGAACTTTACCCACTGACTCACTCAAACTTATACTGCAAGTCTTACATACACTGGGTTGAGCTCCACATCATCATATTTCAACTTGGACATCAGCTTAAGACCACAATCTAGATCCGAGAATAGATCCGAGATGTGGCTCCACAACATAGTCATGCCATCATTCCAAAGCAATCGACTTGCTTTTCCTGTGCCTGATTTTGCAAAACAGTTTCTTGCCGTCTTCATTAGATGTGGTGGATCAGCAAAGAAATATATATTTCTAGGCTCTTCTGCAAACATATTTAAGGTTTTGAATGTTACGTCAACATCATTTGGCTGTTCTTCATCCTGTAGATATGAATGCATTCTGTAGAACTTGCGGTTGGCTGATGCACCATTAGAAGTTACCGCAACAACCTTTAACTTGCACCTTAGCTCCAATATGCTGACTGCTTTCCAAAAGATTGGAAATAGTTGTACTGATGTTGCACCAGTTGTAGCAAAGTTGGCAAGACTGAATTTGAAAGGGTTTACCACACTTCGAATCAAATACACCAAGACATGTGTTGCCACACTCTCAACATCTTGTAATGCGGCATAATTTTGTTCTAAGTCTCCAAGTCGACAAAACCTATAAGTTCCCCTGTATATTTGTCCCATACTAGATTTTCTTGGATCTTCATTTCATCAAGAAGAAGGACAACAAATCTCTCAATATCAGAAAAATCTTTAACTTTCTCCAAAAGCTCTTCAATTATTTCCTTGTTAAAACCTTGCTTTGGTCTTCCTTGCAGCTACACAAGGCTCTTTGGCTTGGCAAAACTAAGATTCCAGACTGAGATTTCTCATTAAACCGCAAGGCATAATATGCTGCAGGTGACTTTGAGGCCAAACACAGACAGAACTTGATAACCAAGGGGTGGTATCTAACACCTGAATTTGAGGATTGCAAATACTTCTGTTGCTCTTCCCAAAACAGCTTCATGAATGGGGGAATCTTCTTGGGGTCAGTTCTTTTGATTATTGAGACAAAGTCACTGCTGAATTCTTTGCTCATAGGGACTGATGATGATGCTATAGCTTCCTTCATTTTCGCAATCTTTTCCTGCAGTGCCTTGTTGTCTATTCGATAAGCTTGCATTGCCAACATGATTCGTTCCGTTGATGTTTGACTCAAGGCAGCTTTCAATTTTGCAGGGGTCTGTAAGTTCTTCCTTTTTCTATCCAGTAAGACAACTTCTGTGCTCTCTTTTTCTTTGCAACTTTGGCATTGTGGTACATCATTTATCAATGTCCTACAGTTGGATGATCTAAAGTATTCAGTTTGGCAGAGTGGGTTAGAGGAATCTTCCTCTGGAAACAACACAACTTTCTTTGGAACACAATGTTGAATCAATACAACATTTTTCACTTAAATAGGTTTTGTGATTCCAGGGCAAATGTAACAACTTGTTACAGCAGCGATCAAACTTGACAGAGTTACATTTCGTACAGATCTTTTGTAAGTAAGGTACATCTGATGGTCATCTGGAAGACTCCACCCATAAATTCGTATTGTGAATGACAAGCTGTAATCAACATGAATCTCATACAATGGAACACAGTGTTTTTCATCATTTTTTTGTGATTCTCAAATGATCATCTGAACCATCGATGATCAATCCGATAAGCTTTAAGTTCAATGCTCGAGTTTTGAATTCTTTTTGAGAACCATAACACGATTTTGGCAACTTTGTTGGGGGTTCCGTATGACGCTTCCTAGCAATTTTCTCAGCTAAAGTTCTTGGTCGATTTGTATGGCTTAAAGGAAAATTATTCAGATTCAATAGAGCACAAATGAATATACCTTGGAAAAGAACGCTAAACTTTCAGAATCATTTACGAAAGTGCTGAAGAAACTTTTGTAATTGGGGGTTTTAATGTTCCCAGATCACTCAAAAATGTTTGACACTGCACAGTAAAAGCAACTGTTTTGAGTGCAAATTGTGTTACTTGTTTTTGACAATTCACTAAGTAATTTGGAAGCGATTGGAACAAAAAACTAACGCTAAATTGGGATATCAAAAATAAAAGAAACTCATAAGGAACTTTGCTTAGTATTTAAGAAACCAGTTAAGCACATACTACTAAACAACATGGAATATTTGTTTTTTGACCTGAAAAAGATTTCAAAAGTCCTTACCTGCTAGG
>JAACYV020276630.1:0-15353 GCA_009936425.2 Chrysaora fuscescens | reverse complement strand
TAATTAGTTATTGCTTATACATAGCTTATACATATGGAAGGGTGCTTTTACCATAACACCATATCACTTGAAAAGACTGTACCCCTCTAACTGCCGTGGAACTATTACTTTTTCGGAGTTGGCATGTAAGGAAGAGGCTTTGAAAGAAAGTAAGGATGACGTTTACAAAACTTCAATGTCTTTTGCCGTTCTCAAATTATGACCGTGTGAAGGAACAAATTTATGACGTCAAAGCAGGGACCTGTTTAGAGTCACAGACAAGAGAATAATACGAAATAAGGGCATGTGACAAGGTTAAAGATTCAAAAGTTCAAGATGCACACCAATAGGCAAAAGGCTCCTATGTTTAAAGCTAATCCGGCACATTATTCTAAAAAATATGGTACAATTAATGATACCAGGGTCTTTGCCTTTGAGTAGGTTCCTGCTACGACGTCATCAATATTTCCTTCGCGTATCCATAACTCATAAACGACAAAAGATATTGAAGTTTTGTAAACGCCATCATGACTTGCTTTCAAAGTTTCTTCTTTTAATGCCAACTCCCAAAATATGATAAGAATCAAGTCACCAAAACAATCCTCATCTTCAATCTTATCAATGCACGAAAGATGAAAAGTTTGGAGAATTTCACCTGAGGACTATATCAAAACTTTTTAGTATTCAGAGCTATTTGAAAAGAAAAACACAAGATTGGTATATTTTTAATATATTTGGCACAACAAGGGATTATGCTATGAATGCAGATCTTGTTTACAGAGAAAATCATTCCATTGGCTCAACAGTGCCTCTTTGGGAAACATAGATGCCATCCAAAAACTTCCGTATATCTTTGTTCTTAACAGTTGTCGATTGCTGAATAAGGGCAGCTGTAAATAAAATAAATAAATTTTGAAAAAGTTAAAACCATGAGATTTGAAGGACCCCATAATAAGAAATAGTTTTAAAAATCAAAAGCCGGACAATGTTTTTAAATTGTAAGGAATGACTTAGTTAATGCTTTTAGAGGAACCAATATCCTATAACATTGAATGAAATAGGCAACATACCAGATTGAGAAACCAACTCAAGATCATTTCCTTCTAGGACTAGTTCATCTTTAGCTCCTTGTCTGCATACAACTCCATCTCTCATTCCCACAGTTCTCAGGACATTTTCTCCAACAAAGTTACGAATTTCCACAGTTTTTCCTGAATTTTCTATGTTAATATTGATTGGGAAATGGGCATACACCGATTTCATTCTGTACTGATATCCCTTTAAAAAAAAACAAGGAATTTAGTTTTTTAGCCTAACTGAGGAAATCTAGCTGGTTAGATAGTATTTGATTATTATAAGGCAAATAAAGGATAGCTACATTGATTAAAACATTTATATACCTTGTTGAAAACTAGTGCTAATTAAATATTCTACTTGAATAATATGTATCTCTCATACTTGATCTATTTATTTGTACTTTGTCCTTGACTTATGTCTATGTTAATCAATCAGACTGTGAGGAAAAAGAGTTATTAAGGTATCAGGGTGCTAACAATAATACTTGCTTATCATATTGTCAAACTATTTTAATCACTTACATATATAACACCTTTAATAAGGTTTCCAATATGGCTGCAGATGGTTCTCAAGCAAGCTAGTTGTTTCTTTTTTGCAAACCAAACATCAACACGAATAGTTTTCTTGGATAATCTGGTTAACTCAAGGTTGAGGTGGTTGAAATTCCTTTTCAATGTTCCCCTTGGGCCTTTGACAGTAATGGACCTTCCTTTTGTCATCACAGTGACTGGAAAAATGATAGAGAAAAATTGCATTAAACTTACATCAAAGGTTTTTGCGGTAGGTTTCATAAATATGTTTGATTTTCATGCAAGAGAAGAGTACAGTTTAACCTATTAGTGAAACCTGCCTGATCCCTGGAACCTGCTTATGCCATTGCCAATTTCTGCAGCAATTCTAGAATAAATTCACTTAGGCTAGCATATTCAAAGAATGATAAAACAATGGTAACCGGTGAGAAAAAATGAGTGGTAAAGGACCAAGGTGTGCAGCAGTAAAGAGATTTAGACCATGGGCGTATTCTAGAATGAGGCCCCAATCCAATTTCAATATTGATTATTTTGGAGTGTAGCAGACAGATAGGGGCCTTGCCATTTGATTTCTGTCTCTTTTAACAGCATTGTCAGTGAGGGATGGGGTAAAGAAAAGTGATATTAATTCCTGTTGGAAGGAGATATAAAAAATAAACAAAATATTTTAAATATAATATGGTTAAAACCTCTGGTGTTTGCTTTTATATGGTGCAGCCTTCAATTTCTAAGTGTGGAAGGCAATGCTAAGTAGTGATAAATCAACAGTTTTGCAAGATTGCAACTCAAGTAAGGGACTTTTACCTTTAACTCCCTCCAAACAATTAAGTTTGGGAAGGGGTTTTAAAACCTTAACGGTCGATTGCCGTTATCACTAATCAATAATAATATAAATACAGATATGGCAACGTAAAAATTACCAACCTTCATCTGATTAGTTAGGCTAGATATTATTGACAGGCCTCAAACCGAATGCTTGAGTAGGCCAATGCATTATTACTAAAACAGTGCACTCACCATTATCTGGGATGGTGACCTTCTCTGTTGCTAATATAGTCTTCATGTTGTCTTTTTAGCCTAGAGCCTTCAACACAAAATATCAAAATAAGATAAATTTACAGCTGGGGGAAAGATTTCGGCTGAATTAAATAGGATAATAAAAGTAAGGTAGCAGAGTATTTTATTACCAATACAGCAGTGTACTGAAAGAGAAACTAACAATTTCATGCATACATTAAAATTCAAGAGTTCTGTTAAAAGTTTATAAAAGATTGCGAAGATAACGAAATGGTAAATTCTGTTCACCAGCGGACATTGATTTCTGCGGAAAAGGACACATTTAGGATCAGACCTCATTTTCAATATTTCTTGGAACGAGGCGAGGCTAGGTTGTTGCTGTTGTCAGTGATTGTAGTTTGTTGTCCTCATGTTATTTGCATAATAATTGAAAGATAGCATGATACTACTTGCCTTGGCATTTAATGGAGAGCTGCCATCGCAATGAATTTTATCACGAAAAGAGGGACCTTCTTTTGCTTGCAGATATTTTTGATAATACTGAATATGCTGTCATGTGCGGCACTTCTCAGCAACACTGAGAGCGATGACTTTTCCAGTTCTGCTGGACAGCAACGGAGGAAAATTCTCTCAAGACGGCCTAACATGTATTATAGTTTAGCATGGATAGTTAAAAAATCCAAGATGGCCAATGAACCTATGATTTTGTTTGAAACTGCTGTTGATACTGACCTTAACTGGATTGGCTTTGGAATAGCGGGGGAAAACGAAGATGATGAACCAGACATGCTCTCTGCAGATTGGTTTATTGCTTGGAAAGGAAAAAGCAAACATATCCATTTTAAGGTAGAAAAAAATGGTACCTACCATACCAACACAGGATACAAAGTTTTGTATTTCTGATTCTTTTGTAACAATACTCAATTGTGTTTGGTGTATGTACCTCAACTCTCTGCAATAATGTTTTTTCTTAGGACTGCAATGCAATTGAAGACTCTTTGCACTTTGACAAAAGTCAAGATTATCATGTCATTTCTGAGGGAAGACCAAATTCCCTTAATCTTACAGTAAAGCGGCTGCTTGATACAAATGATGAATATGATTTGAAGATCAAGGTATGCTCAAGAATATGCTCACAAATAAATGGAAATTTTTCAAAGCTAGTAGTTGGTACCTAATTAAGAAGTAACTGCACAATACTGCCTGTGACCCAGTCTGCAGAGTATGGCAGTTCTCGACAAGATCTTGTGTGTGCAACAATAAAAATATTGGTGTGCATGTGTGAAACTTTTTATTTTCCATTGTTTACATCAACTGAAACAATAGAAATTGCCAAATATAAGTGTGCATCCAGAAGTTTTTCAAAAAATCTTGTGTGTGCACTTGGCACACTGCAGGCTGGCCTATGACAATTATGTAAGTTTTCTGTAGAGTGCAGATGCTCTCATTTTTGCAAGTCATTGATTATTTTTTTCAGACTGGAAAGATGCATCTTCTCTGGGCCTATGGGTATGCAAATAGGTTTTCTAAGATTAGATCAGATATCAGGCTGGCAGAAAGAGATGAAGATATTCAATTTTTCTCTGCATTGCAAAAAAATACAGCTGAATCTAGCTCTCCACCTAATTTAAAAAGGCACCAAGTTAAATCGCAAGTAAAAGATGAAAAACAAAAGGCCAAAACAAAGGATTCAGATTTACATGTGAAAAAAGCAGAGCAACAAGCAATAAAGTTTCCCTCGAAAAATTCATCTGATGTGGCAACAAGGAAAACCAATTGTACTGGTACATAAATTGGAACTTGTTATACTTGTTATTTTTATTTTCTTTGTTGATATTCCAATATCACTTGTTTTGAGCAACATCAAATATTTGTTAATAAAGTATCACTTTTGTTAATTTTTAGTGATTATTGAGAAAAAGACATATTGGTATGAAATATTACGATTGAAGCAGAAAAACATTTATTATGCAATCATTGGATGCGCTGCATTATTGGCCAGCTTGATTGTCTTCATTCTGGCATGTTGCTGTGCAAAGAAGTCTACACGCTCTGCAGCATCAAAAGTAGCATTTTATAAAGTGTAATGTTCTTTTATAAATCTTTTTTCTTATTTCTGTTATATATCTGAAAATTTGTTTGTTTTTGACAGATATACATAGGCTCATTTTCATGTCTACATTTTATTACATTTCAATATGGAATCAATATGGAATTTCATTCCTTTTGACTTCTCTACCCCATATTTTATCCTCGTATCATAAAAATTCTCTAGGATCACAATATACTGAGAAAAAACAATGCTTCTTGTTTTTTTAGGGATGATTATGATGATGAACATGTTGAATTTCTCAAGGAGCGAGCTTAAAACTGGTTTCATTGACATTGGACCAAGGGTGATTTTGCCACACTTCAATTTCTTTTTTTTTTTGCAATTTTGTTGCAAAAGTATTTATATCTAGAAATGGCTTATATTTGTAGTTGACTCGTTTGCAATTTTGCAAATACTTTAAACTCTTTTCTAAGTAGAGAGGCTATTTAGAAAACTTGGCTTTTATTCAACTGATCTTGTAATTTGAGTTAGGGTTTTTCATAATCTGTGTAAATTTTCAATAGTTTTTCATGATAATGGACAATCATTAAGCTACTTTATTTATTGATAAGTAATTTCTAGTTGATGTAGTCTTTTCTAATTTTGCATAATTTAAGCAATTTTTACGGATAATGATTTCATCTTCTAGAAAGCATTCTTTCTTCGGCGAAATCGGTCATAGGGGACATTACTCCATACTCTCCTGTTTGAAATCACAGTTTTGAATTCTGCAATTGAATTCTTCTGTACAGCTGATTTGATACCTTTCATGGCAGCAGACTTGCTTCTTGGACGAAAATCACCTCGAAATTTTAAATCTACAAGAATCTCTTTAATCTTTGAATGAAGATTTTTCCAGCTTAGTTTATAATATTTTCTAACCAGTCTGATGGTTTCTTTTTCCTGTCGAGCATAGGTTATTTCAAAGAGTGCTTTCTGCTGACTTCTTGTTATGGTGAAATACTGCAAATTTCTAATCTGTAAACCAAAAATTATAACAAAAATTTCCTTATGAAATAGAATTTATCTAATCAAAATTAGCTGCTACTGTTGAGTGTATTGAAAATAAAATGGAACTTGAAGTAACAAACAGTTAGTTAGTGCACAAACTCTGTTAGGAACAAAAATATCAACAAATCTCAGGACAGAAAAGTTGCATTTTGAGTTGGAACATGAGAAGTCGAAATAAAAAGTGTTTATTTTAATGGTTCCAATTAGTTCCATTTAATTTTCATCCTGTGCCATTGCAGTTAAGAGATGTTTGTAAAAAACATGTTTAAATACAATACAACACATAGTGTCAAAGGACGGAAGACTATAAAGAATAGAGAGGCATGTGACTTAATTTTGCCTTTTCATTTGCTCAATAACACAAACGAATCATGTGAGCACAATGTGACTAATTTTGTTATATTATGCAAATTCATGACCAGCGGAAAATAATAATGTATAACAATGTACAATGTATAACAATAAAATATTCTCCTAATAGCTGCGCTCGCGCATATAAATGTTAAACAGAAATAGCTACCTTGATCATATCCCTTGCGGCTTGACCTGTTTTTCCAACGAGTTTGGAGATCATCTTTGCGTAGTATGAACTTATTGCAGCCTTCCTAAAATCTTGTTCTACTCTTCGCTTGCTCTTGTATTTCATGTCGTAACCCCTTCCTATTGTCACTCCTGACCACCGACTTGGAACATGTAGTCTCCGACTAAAGAATCGACTTCTTGGGTTGTCAATACCTTCTGCATCAAATGTTAACTGTCCTTTGCTGACTCTTAGTTCATCTGCGAGACAAAGTCTTCACTATAAACACTGACGCTACTTTCCAATTCTTTAACGCAGAAGGTTCACCTAATTGCGTGTTAAAATGTCCTGCAGTTCCAACAAATGGCCGTTTGTTCAGGGATTAGCTATTGTTACCATTTTAGATTACGACAATATTGAATATTGCCAAAGTGGCACACCTTTGTCTACAGTTTGATCATAGTCGTTTAATGGAACATCGACGATTTTTACTTACCTTGAGGCACTAAAGCAGCCACAAAGATGAAGAGAAAATGGAAAACGAGAAATCTGCAACGAGAAATAAATGATTTCAAATTGGACTATATTTGAGTTAAATTAAATTTCAAAAACTTACAAAAAATGTACCAACCTTTCTCTGTACATGATTTGAGTGTTTCAGCCACGTCGCCTGAGTTGGATGTGGCAACAAACGTTCCAATGCGATTTTAATACTTTGCCGAACAGGAAGCTTTTTCTTAAAGAGGAAGTGTACTAAAAGGATGTAAAATCAAAGAGCAATGGTTCTCGGTTTACGGTGATTCCCTTGCTGCCAATAGAGAAACAGCAAGCTGCTCTGTCTTTTGAAGTTGGTTGATCGTAACAGCAGCAGCTATCATGTATTTTGTTTGGAACATCGTGAAATCGTTGCTTTTGGCCGAAATTTGGTTAGTGGTTTTCAAAATTTATCTTAATTATCTGATTTCGAAGTCATTACTGTGCGCAAGCCTGAGATAGCAATTTTTATTCTATATTTTGAACCTTTTACCTGATCTTTGTATCATATTTCATTGTCGAATTTTTCACCTTAAATTTATACTTTTTGTGCAATATCCCTTTCAATTTGAAATTTGTCAGGTGACGAAGACATAATCAAGGAGTCGGTTTATGCCTCTGGGTGTATGTTTATTAAAACTGAAGCAGCAGCCAGCAAGCTATTGAAAATTAGATTAATTCTAGATTTACAGTTTTTACGGAAAAACAGAATTACTTGCTTAATCAAAGCCTCAGAAAGAAAAACTAAAGCTGTCTTTTTTATTATTATTTATTATTATTATTCGTCTCAAAATTGGCCAATATTGTTTACTTCCTGCGTATCGTCCTAACTGGACCATACCATTGAAGGCAATTAAAGTTAACTAATGAAATGACTGTACAATTAAGCTTTTTTATAGATTCATCTCTCCTCTCATTTAATTTGATAGCAGCTAATAATGATAGTTTTTTGGTTCTTAGCCTTGGCACATTACCACACCATTTCCCTCCCAAACTGGAGAAAATTTCAAGCCCATTGGAAATTTCAAGCCTACGGGAATTTTCAAGCCCAAGTAAGTTCTTTATTCTTAACTTCGTCACTTCACTGTACTCTGTTAGGTCACAAGACAACCTATTATTGCAAGGTTTACCAAAAGCTAATCTATGGGCTTTCTTTCTATTATGCAGGCTGTGGCGGCACTCTTCGTGATGCTGCAGGAATGATCCAGTCACCGAAATTTGATGAGAATTACTATCCAGACAGCACAACCTGCACATGGAGAATTGTACTCGAGGATGGCAGAAAGAATATTCGGCTTCGTTCTGAAGCATTTAGTGTAATTTAATTAGTTGGAAATTTATTTTGCTTCAAACGCTTCTTTAGCTCTTCTTTCGTGAATTTAAACATGGACTATGCTTAAAACCATGCATCAAATCAGATTCTGTCAAACATTTCACTGTACAACTTTTCTTTTTTAATTTAAGATGTCGTCATTTCTTTCAGGGTCTGCTTTAAATTTGTCTTCCAAAAACAAACCAAATCACTTCGGAAACCTGTCAGTTTTCATAGTTTCATGATATAGCTCTCTAAATATTAGCTACTTTAATCAATTTATATTTCTCCGTAGCTTGAAAAAAGTGAAGATTGTAGATATGATCATGTCGTGATATATGACGGAGAGGTTCCAGCAAAGGCCAACCTTATTGGTCGATTTTGTGGGGACAAATTTCCTGAAATTATTAATTCAACCAGCAATAAAATGTACATCAAATTTCAATCAGATGGCAGTGTAAGCAGCAGTGGATTTAAACTCAATTACGAAACTTCACATGGTATGTTTTCGCAATCTATAATTAATTGCCCATTTCTATATAAGAATCTTTCGTTTCAATTTATATTCAGTCAGCTAACCATTGATTTCCTTCTACAGATTAAAAGTTTCAGTGAGAAATAAGCTGTTTGAAATTTTGGATTCAATCCAATTTCTCGTTACTTCTTTGTCGTAGGTTGTGATTTAAAGATTGAAGCCGAAAAGGGAATAGTTACTTCACCAGGTTACCCAAAGGCATATCCTTCTAGTGTAATTTGCAGATATGAAATTGAAGTACCAGAGAAGCAACAAGTGCAACTGACATTTTTAGATCTTCAAACTGAAGGTACAGCACAAACACACGACTTTTCTTTTGGGCACAAACCAGTCCGGAAGTGCGCGTACAGAAGAAGTCCCTCTGTAAATCTAAAACCGTCTCATCTTATCTCATTATCATTATCATTATTTACTGTCTTGTTTCTGTTTGATTGGCAAAAACCTTCATAGGGGAACTTATTCTTTATTCGGGGTCTTCTTCAATTTCTTAGGCAATAAATCAATGGAATTCCTTAATAAGAAAAAAAGGAAACTTGTTATGCTATATTATGCTTGTTTTAGATAAGATGATTGTTTCCACAGCCGGGTTTGGAGCAGAGAAATGGGGGGCTTTTCTGTATTTTTTTTATATAATTGTTGATTATAAAAATTTCAACTTAGATGACAAAGACTGCAGGTTTGATTTCGTTGAGCTTTATAATGGCTACGAGGCTTCACAAGCTTCCCTGGGTCGTTATTGTGGTACATCATCTCCAAAAACACCAATATTAACGTCTGGAAACAAACTGTTCATCAAATTTGCAACTGATTTATCCGTCATAAAAAAAGGATTCAAAGCAGCTTTTGAAGGTGTGTTTTCAGTTTTATTTTTTTGAGTTTTCCTTTTCATTCCGTGGTGAGATTTCCTACCAGAGAGTATTTCTATAAAGCTATTAATAATGATTTTTCTTAGGGAAGAAGTGGGTCAACTGTGAAGAAAACAATGGTAACTGCCAGCACAACTGCACAGAAGGTGAATATGGTCGCATTTGCGCATGTGCAAATGGTCACTTGTTAAATTCTGATGGTTTAAGCTGCAAGGGTGAGTTATTGTATTATTTTGCATTTTTTAATCCCATTCAGCAGAATATTTAGGCATTCCTCTACACTTCTTTTCATCTCATCACCCAATAGTTGCGAAAGTGACGAAGTAATGAAAAATTATTATTGGAAATTGTTAGATATCGACGAGTGTGCTGATAACAATGGTGGATGTGATGGGAAATGCGTTAATTCGATTGGAAGCTATAGCTGCGCATGCTCAGAGGGTTATCGTAGAGATCCATTTGATGCCAAATGCAGAGGTATTTATTTCATATAGCATAATTCTATTACTCTTATTTTTATATTATTCTATGAATAATATCATCATACTCTAACGAATGCAAATAAATGTAGTTGACCAAACTCTCCTTTTTAGATATAAATGAGTGTCAAGAAAACAACGGAGGTTGCGATCAAATCTGTCATAATACGATTGGATCTTTTTATTGCACTTGTCACTATGGCTGGGTAAACAATGAAAATAAATGCGTTGGTGCGTTGCTGTTTTTTAAAATCTTTTTAATTATTGCCTTTCTGGATTTAATAGTAATATATGGTTATAATCCATTAATTATGATATCTGTTATGGTATGACATATTGATATAAATTATACATTTTATTGTTATTGCTTCTTGAATAATTATATTGTAGATGTGAATGAATGTGAAAACGGAACAAGTTATTGCTCACATCAATGTATCAACACGCCAGGCAGCTATCATTGTGTTTGTAAACCTGGATTTGTGCTTAGCTCAAATAAAAGGACTTGCAGAGGTATCACCTTGTCTTGCCTTATGGCAGACGAGATTCGATGATTGATTTCATTTCACATTTGCAATATTACATACATGAATATTACACTGAGCTAAGTAGCTATTTACTTTTCCATCCTTCTTGCAATTGCAGTTCATTTCCCTTTCGCTTTTATAACATAAAAGTTTTCAATAATGTTTTGTATTGATTTTTCACAAGACATTGATGAGTGTATTCTTGGAGGCCACAGCTGTGAGCAACTGTGCCACAATGTGCCAGGGTCTTACAAATGCAGCTGTTTAAAAGGCTACAAAGCTAAATCATTGATGCCGAATAAATGTATTGATATCAATGAATGCATTGGAGATGTCCCCGACTGTCACAATTGTGTTAATACAATGGGAAGGTAAGAAACCCATCCACCACACCTAGATTATAGTTTGATTGGTTGTTTTTTTTCTCACTTG
Organism: Chrysaora fuscescens; assembly: GCA_009936425.2. Lineage (NCBI taxonomy): Eukaryota > Metazoa > Cnidaria > Scyphozoa > Semaeostomeae > Pelagiidae > Chrysaora > Chrysaora fuscescens. The sequence continues at coordinate 4,442 of JAACYV020276630.1, read as the reverse complement.
TATCCACACTGTATACCTGTACACCTGTACACCTATACAGGCCATAATTTATGCATCATGCAACATCAGTTGTAAAATTTATGCAAGGAGCATCAGTTGTAATACAGAATTAAATTATCGCATCTATTTAATTGCAGCTATTTCTGTGAATGCAAACGAGGTTATACACCAGACAGTAGCAAATCAAAGTGTGTAGACAAGAATGAATGTGCAAAACAAAACGGTGGTTGCAAATTCATTTGTGTTAACCTTCCAGGCTCCCACTATTGTAAATGCTTTGACGGTTTTAAAGCTTTGGATAAAAGGTAATTGTTTTTATTTCGGCTTCCATTCATTTTATGCAATTTCATGTAAATCGAAATATTGAATCTCTTGACTATGTTTTACAGCAATTCAACTTGTGTCGACATTAACGAGTGTCAGCTAAACAATGGAAAAGGTCCATGTGATCATATTTGCACCAATCACAATGGTTCTTTTGAATGCAGCTGTCGTGCAGGATATCGTTTACTTACCCACAATCATAGCTGTGTTGACATAAATGAATGTGAAAAGCCAGTCTGTTCGCAAAAATGCGTTAATTTTCCTGGAAATTATTCTTGTGACTGCCTCGATGGTTTTGAAGAAGTTGGCGAGAACTCTTGCAGAGACCTAGGTAAAGTTTTGTCAATTTCAAAATCTAAAGTCAATTTATTGGTATCAGCAATTTTTTAAGATATTTTTCATGCTGCTTGAAGTTTCAATTAAGTAGATAATTTTTACAATGGATACCTCTATAGTCATTCTTGACCCTATAACCTTTACCTGAATACCTGATCTTAGATGAATGCAGCATTGGTAGCCACAACTGTGATGCTACTGCCACTTGCAAAAATACAGTTGGTCACTACAGCTGTAGTTGTCCAAATGGTTACTCTTTAATCAACGAAACTACATGTTTAGGTAAATTATATTTCTTTTTTAATTTCAATTAATTTCTTCGATTGTTTTTAGTTAACTCTGCGAATTGATAAACAAAACCAACATCATTGATTTATCAAATCTTTATTTTAATTTCGAGATATCAACGAGTGCGAAGATGTGATGCTGAATTTTTGTCAACAAAAATGTGTCAATTCAAACGGAAGGTAGTTCCTAGATCAGGTTTTTTAGTTATAATTATTATTTCACAACCATGAAGGAGCTTACCTTACGAAATCCTTCTACGATGGATGTGATTTTGTTCATGATTTTGTTGTAATTTCGCACGTTTTAGAGACTCGCATTTTCTTTTAGCTTTGATTGTACTTGCTCGAGTGGTTATGAGCTGCAAAAAGACAACAAAACTTGTATAGGTGATTTGTTTCGTATTCTGTTTTCAAATTTTGTTAGTGTAGCTAATATTCTATATTTATTTCGAAAAAAGGATGCATTTCTTCGTGTATACCAGTGATGAATAAAGGAAACTGTTAGAGATTGAAATTCGATTTTCATCTAAAATTTTTGAGATAATTTTTATTATTTTAGATATTAACGAATGTTTACCAGAAAACAACAAATGTATCAATGCTGAAAAGTGCGCAAATCTGCTCGGTAGTTTTGAATGTATATGTAGACGTGGTTTTCATCTCTCATCAGACAATGTCACCTGCATTGGTAAATATGACAATTTTATTCTCTTTTTACCTTTAGCCTTACGTATGCTTTATCTTCTAATTTTCTTTGGCTTTAGAAATTTGAGATTCGATTTAAGACATTAATTAACATTCAACAGCTAAGTAGAACAATATCACCTACCATTCTTTTGTAATGCAATGATTATTATTCAACTCAGAATGCTCATTCTAACCGAGATTTGAGATATAAAAGGAAACCCAGATAAAACGGGGCAGCATGGCTTGGCTATGAAATGCAAGCACTATATGACACAGTGTGGACAGAGAAAGATTTTCTACTATGATACTAGTTCTAGTGAAGTATCAAATTCACCATGAAATAATTTATCAGCTCTACTACTTTACTTCAGACTCGAATGAATGTGTAATAAAGAACGGAGGCTGTGATCAAATCTGCGAAAATTTGAATGGAAGGTAAAAATACTAATTTTTGTAATTTCGATATCTCATGCTAACAGCAATGCTTGGTAAATTTTAGAATGATACATTTACGCTACAGAATTTCATATTCTAAACCCATGTTAAACGCATAATCAAACTCACCCTATTCTTGTCACATTACTTATAGCTACATTTGTAAATGCGAGAATGGATACGATCTTCAAGCTGATAATACGAGTTGTTTCGGTTAGTAAACCTCAAGATTTATGTATGTGGCATTAGTATTTCTGTTTAACAATATCAAACTATCCGCTTACGCAGCTTTTGACTTGTTGTCAATTAAATAGAAATAATTTACTTGATAATTGTGGTTATTTACTGATTGCTATAATAAATTTCATTTATACCCAGACGTCGATGAATGTATTCAAAATACTTCCTGTTGCAACCATATGTGTGAGAATATAGATGGTGGATTTCAATGTGTGTGTAAACCCGGCTTTGCACTGGACAAAGATAACTGCACTTGCAAAGGTTACTACCGTTATTATCAGTTTTGCCAATACAATATTGTAGCAGATAATATCTTTAATGACGTACTAATGTAATGTAATAAACTGTATCCTGTAGTGAAGATGCTATAAAACGTAATAAAATTCTATAATAACTTTAAATGCTGTAAGCATATATTAATTGATATTTTCTAGATATCGACGAATGCTCTGTCTTGAATGGCGGATGTCAACATACTTGTGAAAACAAGCCGGGAACATACAGGTGACTGCATTCTGTAGACACTTGCTCAATAAAAACCATTTTTTAGTCTAGAGAGTTAGCTGTTTATTTTAGATTGATGTTATGCTTTTGATTCTTCTTTTAGTTGTACTTGCAACTCTGGATACATTCAAGATGATTTGAATTTCACGAAATGCTCTGACATTGATGAATGCACATCAGTATGCCCGTTCTTCTCTTCGTTATTTCGTTTATATTAAAAATGCTATAATTCTAAAGCTGGTGCTAAAAACGTTTGTCCTAAATAATCGTAACAATAATAATTGAATTTTATTTTTGGTTTCTGTTATCAAAATTGCGTGAAGTAGCTCTAATAATTCTATGTTTAGGGTGAAGCTGGCTGTCAGCAACACTGTACCAACACTCTTGGCTCTTACAATTGTACGTGTGATTCGGATTACAAACTTGCTGCAGACAACAAAACGTGTCAAGGTAAATCAATTAAGCAGCTGGCCTAGCGCACATGTCTGTTTCGCTGACATAAAATTCATTGATCTAGTTTTGAATTATTTTTTGTTAACAATATCCATATGCTCCCGGCTAGTGTTGAACTTCTGAATTTATTGTTATTCTTTTAGTCTGTCCAACTTGTTCTGAATTTGAAATGTTGAAACAAATGGTAATAGAGCTTAAAAAACAAGTGAACGAGTTGCAAAATAAGGTACGAAATTTTTTTTTAGATGTCTTCAACAGTAGTTGTTTCTTGAAAAATATTTTATCAATAAAAAGACATGCATTGCTTTAGTATAAATAATATGAGTTGAAATAATCAAATCGCGTTGATTTGCCATGCATTAATCGAATCTTCCTAGCAATGAAGTATGTTCCTATTCTTCTTACAAACAGATTGTCGACTGCAAGAAAGGGAAATGCGGTAGGTTTTCTTGTGAGTCTTTTGCTATGATAAAACATTAATCAATGTCTCGTATTATTTTTCAAATGTTTGCTCCCTCAATCAATACATTTTTTTCAACAGATCAAACAGCTGGCCCTGCAAATATTTTTGAACTTTCATGAAAAGATCGGAACTGAAAACTAACATTTTGTGTTTGAACATTTAATATGTTATATTTTTTAATATGGTATAAAACTGCTATTTTTTATCAATTTCCAAATATACTTTTTAAAGCACGTACACCTTAGATCTCCTTTGAATGCTACCACTTTAGTCGCACCCTAACGCCATTAGTTAAGCCTGTTAGTCCCTTTTTTTTATCGCTTTCCTAAGGCATATGCATTTTCCAGCAAGGAAAAAAACTGGTTTATATGTGAAACCTTAGGAAATGATGAATTGTTCCTAATATATTTACATTATAGACTTAGCATCCAACGTTGCTTGCTACTTCGCATCTTCTTATTTAACCTTGAGCTGCTTGAGTTGCGATGTGCGAGATTTTGTGAGTAGGTTGACCAGGAACCTTGAGCTGCTTGAGTTGCGATGTGCGAGGTTTTATGAGTAGGTTGACCAGGAACCTTGAGCTGCTTGAGTTGCGATGTGCGAGGTTTTGTGACTAGGTTGACCAGGAACCTTGAGCTGCTTGAGTTGCGATGTGCGAGGTTTTGTGAGTAGGTTGACCAGGAACCTTGAGCTGCTTGAGTTGCGATGTGCGA
>JAACYV020276519.1:2126-12479 GCA_009936425.2 Chrysaora fuscescens | reverse complement strand
GCATTAACATCACGCAGACTAGTATTGTTGGAAGGGTGGGGGTACATTGTTTGAATTTTGAATTCAAATATATAATCGGAAACGCTAGGATATTCACAAGAGAACACATTTTGGAAGATGGGCAATTGGCGTGAAAATTTGTACCACATAAACTAAAAACTTGAGATCATGCTTACCTTTTCATGGAGCTGTAGCAAAGAGGAATCTCCTTCTCTTTTTGTCACCTAGAATATAAATGAATAAAATTTACAGTTCGGCGTAACGGTTTTCATAGTCTATAAATCAGAGGGTCCTTGATTTACCGCAGACTTGATTTATTTCTCAAAAAATACAGCTTAGCTAATTTGCCAACTGTTCTTTTTATGACCCATTACGATTCTACGTGAACAGGGAAGACAGGGTAGACAAAGACAGGGTTGAGGTTCTGTCACCAAAACAGAGCAAAATGAGACTACGGGGAGTCGAGGAAGAGTAAGAGAAATCAAGGGCGATAAGTTGAGAGATCCAAGGGGTACGGATGGAAAAGGTGGAGGAAAAGAGGAAGGAAAGGTTAAGAAAAGAATGCTTCCTTTGACAGGAAAACAAAAGAAGGGTGAATGGAGATGTGGCTAAAAGCCCTAATACGAATCTTCGGAAGCAAATTACGTTTTCATTTTAAATATTTCCTTCCTCTTTTACAGCAATGTGCGGTCGAGAAGGCTGGTCCAAATTGTAAGATCTTGTTGAAGAATCAAAGAAGGCAGGATGTAAACGAAAGAATAGAGGAGAACTGATACAAGAAACGCAGGGAAGAAATAATACCAAGAAAGAAGGAAAAATACGACACCAATGAAAGAACCGAATGGGAAAAGATAGTAGAAGGAGGAATCAAGAAGATATGAGGAGATGAAGACTGAAGTATGGCAAATTTAGAGATTTGAAAGAATGATAAGAAGAAAGTGGAAGCGGGTCGAGAAGCATACAATGCAAAAAAAACAAAAATGAAATATTAGAGGCAAGAATAAAAAGACATAAAAGAAGGATAACCGGGAGGAACAATAGGGGTTAAGAAGTCTGAAGTATACACGGAAGAAGAAATCGGAGTAATAACCTAACGGAGTATTGTTTGATAAATCCGTAGGAAATTCTAGGTAGCACAAAATGTAGGTAAAATATATACATAGGTAGCCTAGCCATAGTGAGGTGTCCAACCTCCCTTCACAGACAGAAAATGAGTTTACCTCCGGTAGGCAAACATATTTATATTCATCATGACACACGTTTTTCTAATTCTGATAACTTTATAAATTATTTATCTATAGAAAAATATATCTTTTGAATAAACGATTAATATTGCAGTAAGAAAACCACGATTGGTGAATAATTCATGACAACTGTAGTATCAAATGAAAAGGAGAAATGAACAAAATGAGATAAGTGTTGTGTTATTTGTTTTGGCATTAAATCAAACTTCAGATTTGATATAATTGAAATTCGCTGTTCCCGAGCAAGTTCAAACAGTGCGAGAACAACGGTAGTGGACGTATTCCATGCAGCTCAACTTTTCTCAAGGAGGTAAACGGATAAACATGGCGAGGCAGAGGGGAAGTGCGTCAAGAACTTAGAAGCATTCGCAAACGCTAATGTGTAAATATTAGAGCCGGTGGAAAAGTGGGCAGGAGTCAATTTGTATATAATTAGCAAAAAGGCCGCAAAATGCACAACCCGTTGTGTGTCAATAAGACGTGCGTGGTAAATTCAATATTTCAAATTTCGTTTGCCCCAAGGCTCGCAGATTTGCATCAGTACAGCAAGCTTTTAAGACATCACTTAATAGTTTCTTAAGTTGTCTGCATATTTCGTTCGTGTAAGGTTGTTGGGCGGCCGATAATAGTGTAGTACAGGGCGTAGTTAAACGGTTTTTCAGAGCAGAGCTGCCATCTTCAGTCTCCAGGAGATCTTGAGCAAATTTAAACAACATCTTTAAAGCTAGCTGGGTATGAAACGCTGAACCGAGAACTCGGAATATTACTCAACTTGCTAGGCATTAGCCGAGGCTCTGAACTACTGAGTCTATCTTTACAGTGAAATGTTCAACGAACTAGTTCTCAATGAGAAAAAAAGCATTTTAAGCCATAGTATGGCATAGTTATATTTGAAAAATCCAAGTCATCATGGGCAGGGCCTTCGCGGAAGATCTTGACCGGGGGGCTGGGCCTTTAAATGTGAGTAAGGAGTGTAGAATAAGGTGTAGTCACTAAATTACATATGTGTGTTCTTCCACACGTTGCTGTAAGTTGAGTTAGTCACACAATTATTCTTTATGCGGTGAACGTTTTATAAAATTTTATCCACCCGTCACCCTCCAACCTCTTTGCCATGGCCCTGTAAACAAAAAGGGCTGTCAAAGAAATGGATGTCGTTCATAATAAGGCCTAAACTACACAGTAATTCAATGCCCAACAAACAGGAAGATTGTTTTCGGCCCGCTGTTTCGGAGCCCTGTGTGATGGATGCAGCCATGACTCAGACGCATTGTTGTGATGCCCCAACTATTTAATCAAGTTTTTCTTTAGAAAAAGACGTCATATTGCCAACAGTTCGAGTAAGCAACGAGCAAACAACTACAAAATATTCGCATGGGGATTTTAAAGAAAAAATAACAAGAAAATAAACGAGCTGCACATTGATTGAACAAATAAAGCAGAATGAGCTTGAAAATTCCATGTTGATTATCTCTCGAGATGCAAATACTGTAAAGTGCTGTTTCAGCTGCCACGATGAGTCATAAATAAAGTAACACGTGATCTCATTGGCGACGAAACTAAATGGATTGAATGGCTTGAGCGGAATAAATTAAGCAAAAATCGATTAAAATCTGTCATCTCAGTGACACATATCCTACATAAGATAGCTAAAAAGGAGAAAGACGAATCAATGGTGATACAAATTACTAGATGTGTTTGCAGATGTTTTGATGGAATACAGATTTAGAAAAGCAACCAAGTTCATAAATGGAATAAGAAATAGAGGGGAAAAGCTGTAAAATGCCCATCCCATCCCCATTGATATGTACAAAATGAAATGAATGAGTGAGAAATGATTCAAGCTAATTCATTATAAATTCCAAGCCAAATATCTTAAAATAATCCAAGAAGATAACTTGATTAGACTTCAAACTAGACTGTTTAGTCAAAGGTGAGGTGTCATGAAAAGCAAAGAAGAATTGAGCAGATGATAAATGGCACAGAATCTAAAGGTGCCTTTAACCATGGACTCATTTTCATTTAATTGAGTCTACCCAAAAGGGAAGTTTCAGTCAAATTCTCAAATAGATATATTTCTTATAGGCTGAATTTCAAACCTATTCAGGATTTTAGCTAAAGTTACCAAGAATTTTGCCAAAACATGATAAAAAGGAATGTACTATGGAAATGAAATTGAACTCAATGCAAATCTACATTTGCAAGAAAATAAAGAGAAAAATACTGTACATGAATGAGAGGAGACAAACAATGCATGTATATTGTCAAAATCTTGTTCAACAGCTATGAACCCAAAGACAAACATATTGACTCTAGTAAAACATGAATGCTATCTCAATTCATAAAAAATACCACAATAAAAAGATATTACCTGAAAATAAAATAATAAAGAAAAATTTACCTTAAAACACGAAGCTCTGTAGAGAAGCTGAACAACATGACCAATGCTTGTCTTAGATGCTTGAGTAAATTTTGACTCAAGCTTCTGGACGACAAAGAGTACAAGGACTTTTCGAGACAATGAATTGCCATCTTCCAGTGCAAGTAGAATCAATTTCAAAACCTCTTCTTGCATGGCAGGCCCAAGAAACTGACAACCTCTATTTCTTACAGCTGTCCACAGATTTGTTGATAAATGCTGTGGATTCTGGTGCAAAAGGATAAGTTCTTTAACTGTGCGTTCTCCCAAGCTCCTAGCAGCTCTGATTGCTTTACATCTACCCTCTTCCTCTATTAGCTGACAGTTAACTAGAGTCACAAGCTTCCGTTGCATTGGTCTTGTTAAGCCTCCATTTGTTGTACCATTATTCAATGCACCAACAACTGCATTTCTGCTTAGCTGTTCCATCATCTTGCCATTGTTTACCCCATTGCCAGTAAACCCATTTGGCAGACCAGAAAATGGTAGCAGATATTTAGCAAGATCCTCAATGCACATTCTTGAAAAATCAAAGCTTTCCTGATTTTCCTCAATCTCTGGCATGCCAACAGTGACTGTTTCTGGTCGCTCATGGTTGGGAATAAGCAGTTGTAGTAGACCATGGTTGATAGGTATGTCATCTACAGGAGCATGGATCTCAGTTTGGTCATACGGACAGAGTTGTCTTGAGAGCTTTGATAAACAAAGCTTGCAGATAGTGTGACCACATCCAAGGCTGATTGGTGGCCGAGGGTCTTCATTGAAATCTTTTGTGCACACAGGGCAAGCTAGAAACTCTGTCCATTGCGGTGCTTGAATAGGCATGATAAAAAAAGCACTGCTAGCAGTAATTAGCCTACAAGTCTTTGAGCCTTGGAGATCTTTGGATTTGTGTCAACTTTTATTCTTATCTGCAAGACATATAGAGTACATATATAGTATAAATTATAGATAGACAACCTCACTAAACAAAGGTTCCAATTCAAAGGCCATTTAAGAGGCAGTTAAGAAAATTCTTAACGCCTTACTGGCATCCCTGTTTTAAAAAAAGCAAGTTATTCAATCTGCTAGCATTGCCCAGGACTACTTGCAAGATCATTATCATTCAGAATTATTTACAGAATTTATATAATGCAACAGTTTTACTTCCCACTTCTCAGCCAATTCAATATTGTCTTGTAGGAGAAGACTTTTGAAAAAACCAAAAGGGTTATTAGACTAAGAATATATTTCTTTGGAGGTGGAGTGCTAAATGTTAGTTCTATGAAAAGAAAGAGTTGTAGATGTTAAATTGTAGGCTGTGATCATGGAGGCCGATGGTGAATGCATGAAGTTCTGCCAATGGGTTAAATATACAAATAAGTAATGGTGATGCCATGGAAATAAAGAAATAAACAATCCTTTACATATTCATATACACACACTAATTGGATGAATGATGGACACAATTAATCAGTTTAACAAAAGTACCTTTTCTCCGTTCTTTTCTATATCTAATTCCAAACAAAAGCAGCATAGTTTTTGTAATGAGATTGTTTAAAAATTATCAACAAAATTTGTTTATCAACGTACGAGCAGGAGAAGATGATATAGATATGTCTAGCTTATATTAGAAAATGTTGAAACTCTAGCTTAACACAAAAGATAAGGCCTTAATAGCCATACGATAAATTTCCAAATATTATAACTGAAAATATAGGTTTAGGCTTGGCTAGGTTTTGGCTAGGATGAAGGGAAACATGATTGCAATTTGTGTTCTATTGAGTTTTTTTTAGAGTTCTCGGGATCTAATCAAAAATCAAGGCTTGCTAGTTGAAATACCTGTGTTATACAATGATTTCTTTCCACAAAGAAAAGGTTGAAATTGATGTTCTTAGATTAATATCAATAAAGATCTTCAAATTTTCAACTTTATTTGAGTTTTATTAGAATTATTTTTCAATCTAGTCAAGGTGGTTGCTAGGAAAGTGTGTAACCAAAACAAAGGCATCTGCCAATGTTTTATCAAATTCTTTCAAGCTTGTTTTAAAGGACACTGATAAATATGCTTCAATACTATGTTTTAGAGTGAATGACACAAACAGCAGGACTGTCAACAACAGAATGCGAACTTAGTATTAGGAGTCAGTGGCAAGGGAAAGTTCTTCCTGCCTGTGTCATAAATACTGATCCCCACCATAATCCTCCAATTCATAACTGACCTTAAACCAGTTCAAATCCTTGCCATATCCCAACTCATATATTAGCTACTTAAAAGCTTAAACTTGCCTAACCATCATTTTGAAGTAAACATAGTTATAAGGATCTCCATGGAATTCCTATACATTTTGCCCAAAAATATAACATGTAACAACCTCTTCTGAAATAAAAGCTGATTGTCCTCTAACACTTGATGATGTCATTTGCCTTCTTAAAACAAATGGCTGTCGACTAACAGACTTGACTAGTCAGACAACGCGGAACCCTAAGTTGATTTTCCCAGAAACAAAAAAGTGTGACATCAAAATCAAATAGCGATCATAGATTGGCCTGCTATGCTGCTAAATCTCACAGGCATAACAGAACTGTCTAATGTCCGAGCAAAACATAATTTCAATCTGACTTTATTCACAGCTAGCCTAGATATAGTGTTCGCAGAATGGAAATATACGACAACGAGGAGCAATTTAACAACTCAGGAAAAATGTAAATTGCGTTGTTTTGTTTCATCACAATGACGATATCGAAACTTCACGCAAACAAACATATCCCACATCTCAACATCAACAGTTACTTGGTTGGAGGATGATAATATAATAGGTTTTGTCGAAATATCATTATCGTGTTTGACCTAATGTCGTGATTTTCGTAGTGGGTCGGGTAATGGCTCTTAGGTATTGTCTTGTCTGGCTGCGACTTGCGAGGCAGATAAGACTGTTACAAAACGAAAAGGTTTATATAGTGGCATCTTCTATTTCGCTAAAAGCTAAGCAGCTGACGAAGATAGGCAACCTCAAAGAAAAACTGAACAAGACTAACAAATGATGAACGTTTCTAACCCATTTACCGTTATGATCAGTTAATTGATAATTTCTTGGTGATTTATCATACAACGGTTGGGCTAGGACCGCGACAGCACGCAAACGTCTCTGGAATTAGGCCAGTCAACAAAAGGAGAACAGAATAACAGGAAAATTAAACCCGAACAATCAAAAACAGTTAAATAAATCACTTACCTTTAGATCTTCATTGCTCGAACATAGAGTCACAAATTATCCAGATGTATTTCACTTAAAAGTGGATAATAAATGAATCTACATACTTTACAGGCCCTGGTTCTGGCGTTTATTGCATGTCAATGTTTCTAAATCGGGAAGTATGATGGCACAGATCCCGCAAGTGAGCAGCGTTCTGTTTACAAATCCGCTTACATGATTGGCTAGAAATGGTCACATGCTCCGCTGATCAAGATGGCCGCTGCTCTGAATGCATGCTCAAACAGGCTACATGCATTCACTACTGTGTTTGCCAAACAATAAAGTTTAGGAGTGCACCATTGATTCGCAAAGCAGATGGAAAGCAAAGCAGATGTCCACATTCAAAAATCACAATGTTTTAAGCATAACAACGCTTAAATGCAATTATTAGCTGCTATGCTTGATAACTTGGCAGAACACCCTGCTGGCCTAGTAGTAGTCAACATAAATAGTTACTATTGAATAACAACGTTATCTTTGCTTATAATATTTGTTATTTTCCAGTAAAAAGGAATAAAAACAGTAAGTCCTTAGTAAACTCTCATAGATACAATTAGAAAAGCTCAATAATTAATACCAAAGACTATATAATTAATTTGTAACAATACAACTCAAACCAATTTGAATACTGTGTGGGGTGGATATTAATGTTTGTACAGTAGAACTAAAGGGAGGCACAAAAATGATTTAATTATTAAAATAGATAAGGTGTGAAAAACGTTCTTTACGAACAAATAGTTTTCACTTCATTTGTTATACTATGACTAGGCTATACTATGGCTAGGCTATACTGCACGATTTGGGGCTGTTCTCTAATTCAGGTTTTTTCTTCACTAGTTCCTGGTTTTCTTTCTTGCAAATAAGAGGGTGGAGACTATGGTATGAAACTCTGAGTGCCATGATTCTTAATTGCCCGTAGCCCTCCACAAATGCAGCTACGCTACTGCGCTACTGATGTTTTAACTTCTACGGTAGGCCAAGCAACGGAAAAACGCAATGCATTATTGTTGGCAACAGAGATGAAGGGCTAGGCCACTTAGCATCCCATAAATCTCCCGAGATCATTTTAGACTTCACGTGATCTTAAGACGAATTGGGAGTGGGTGTAGACCTAGCTCTGCTTCTTTATGGGCTGGAAAATTCAAAACGTCCTATTTACTTCTGTATGGGAAAAGCAGAAATTACGTTATCAAGCTATCTTCGAAGACGATAAATATGATGTAATATAACATAAGTTTACTACCTAGAAAATAAAATTCCAAGTATTACTTTCAAACAGATAAAATTAGTGCATTGCTTCACACATCTAAACTTCTGAAAGAAAACCAGATCATATAGAGAAATTGATATCAATTCTTTTTAGTTCTCCTGCTAAAACCTCTCTTTTAGAAATAATTTGAGGAGAATAATTTTAGTTCATAAATCTGCTTCATCGATAAGTTCTTAAATGTGCTGATGCAAGAAAATTAGCAGCTTCGTTAAAGACTACATCACTTGCAAGCTGAGTCAAAAAATACCTGAGTTACATAAAATACCCAACATTCCCAAAATACACAAGTCCACAAAAACATTACATCTTCCACTAGTTGGTTTTTATGATTAAACCTCCTCCCTTTACCAAGTCAGCATAACAAACCTTTCACTGAACGTTCCTTAAATAAAACATTAGCTATGAATTGAAAGCCTGTGAGTCTGCACTAAATCACTAATTGTGTCAAATTAGAAAAGGCTTGTCAGTTGTGATTTGAGTGAATTTAGGCAAGTCAAAGAAAAAGTGTTTCAATCCTCTCTCTACCAGACCTAAAGTTTTTTTAACGCTTCCATTGGTTACAGAGGAGGAATTTATGTTCATGCCTCAATTGATCTTTCATAACCGTGCTGTATTTGACCAGCTTAACCACCAACCAGTCTTGTCTCAGGATATGTTTAACTGTATTCAGTATTACTGGCCAACAATTAGCTGCTGGAACCACACAACCTTAATCGTTATTTCCTACCCTATCAAGCCCCTACAATGTATTCTAGGGAAATACTTTTTAACTTCCAATTGCTTGCACTTGTCCTATAAAGGGGATGCAGCGTATTTTCTTACAGGGTCTCATGGCTTTACCCCAGAAAGTCCTTGTGCCCCTCGTTTATCTCGAGTCGCTCAGATACAACACTGACAACATGACTGGTGGGGAGGGCACGGCCAGTGCTGATAAGATACTATTCTTTCTGGCTTGTGCAATCTGTCAGAATGGCGCCTCTTCCTGTAACATCTCAGTTTAACCTTTTTATTCCACGTAGAACAGAATGAGCTTTCAGTTGAAGCATCTAAAGTATCCCCACGTAGCAAAGAGCAGCTAGGAATGGTCATGCCTCTCGCAGACATCTTATCTCTCTTTGTCTCTCTTCGCGCATCATTGCTGGTTACACAGTTTGCCAGGCAGAAAATAGGACTCTATTTGTTTGTTTAATCAACAACTCTGAAGTTGGTGAATTTTGTCCCTTGGCAGAAATAATTAATGTAGTTTCATGTAGTTTCTACTCAAATAGCTATGTTGCAAGCTGTAATGCCTCAAAGTGATAATAGCATAGCCTACCATTTTGAAGTATGTTAGTTCTGAACTCAGTCAGCTCAGATAAAGATGCTATCTTTTAAACATTATAACAATTTTCTGATATTTTTATGTTGATAGTCTAGGTCATACTGATGTCACTCAGCATCATACTGACACCGGTTATGCACAGCCTATTCGTCAGTACCCCGGAAGGTTTCCCTATGCATATCGTGAAGAAACAACGAGTGAGTTCACTGATATGCTTCAGCACTGGATTTACAGCCAATTTGCAGTCCCTGGGCCTCACCTCTAGTTCAAGTCAAGAAGAGAGATAGTCAATATCGATTTGCGCAGCCTATTCGTCAGTACCCCGGAAGATTTCCTATGCATATCGTGAAGAAACAAAGATTTAGTTTGCTGATATGCTTCAGCAGGGGATTTATAACCAAGTTGCAGTCCCTGGGCCTCACCTCTAGTTCAAGTCAAGAAGAGAGATAGTCAATATCGATTTGCGCAGCCTATTCGTCAGTACCTCAGGAGGTTTCCCTAGCATCACTGTAAAGAAATAACGAATCAGTTTGCTGATATGCTTCAGCAGGGGGCTATCCAGCCAAGATGCAGTCCCTAGGCCTCTTCTACAGTTTATTGCCTGAAGAAAGATGGGCAATATCAATTCTGCATTGACTATAACAAATTGAACGAGGTTGCGACAAAAGGCCCACCTCCTTCCCAGGGTAGATGACCTAGTGTATTAGATGCTCTAAATGATTAGAGCAGCTACTTCTTGTTTGAGAAGCCGCTTCTTGTTTTGGATTCAGATTCTAGTTTGTTTCGTAGTTTAGCTTCCCTGAGAGAAAAGCTCTTTTTACCTAGGGATGTTTTCAACAGCCAAAGGTTCAAGTCTAATTTGG
>JAACYV020276298.1:4098-15384 GCA_009936425.2 Chrysaora fuscescens | reverse complement strand
TGATTACTTGATTAGATGACTGATTTAATGACTGATTTCATGTGTTTATTACAGATTACATGTTTCTGCAGTACCCGATGCGCTACCGTGTAGAGAGCAGGAATTTGCTGATATTTACGCATTTATCGAGGGAAAGCTTACTTCAGACATGGGAGGGTAAGTCAGTTTTGTGACTATTTCATGTCTTGTTAACATGTTTAATTCTTTGTCAAGGTGAATCTTGTCCAATTTTTTAAATATATTTTTTATTTGTGAAGTTTGTTGTACGTAGCAGACTTACTAGTTCATTCCAACTATCTGAGTTATAGACTTTCAAAACGGTCTAAAAGAGAATATAGAATAAAATCATGAGAATATAGTATACAATAAATTGATGTAATATAATAAGAACATAACATTAGGAAAGGGCATATAATTCGGAAGATATATTTTTTTCACAAATCACATCTGCAACCCAAGGATGCAAAGCTTTTGATTAGATTTTTGAAGGCATGAACGTTTTATTTCATCTGGAATAGAATTCGAAATTTGGCCACATTGATATGAGACGGTGTTAAATCCATAGCTACATCCTAAACTTTGACGGTTTTTTTTTGTTGAATGTGAATATCTTAAATCATAACAGCTTTTTCAACAGTGAATATATCATTCATGAAGGTTAGATTGAGACCATTTAATGTCTTATATATCTCGATCGCAAGATATTTCAAGGTTTTTTTTGTGTGGTTGCTTGTGACTTCATTCTTTGACGAGAGCTTTTCATGGGATGATTGATAATCATTATGAGCTCATTGCTCTTTGATGTATTCTGTTAATGCGGTTATTAAGTTTTCTACTAGAAAACATCCTGATAAGTGGACAGTAGTTAAAGTTGTTAAAATGGTCTGAAGATATTCATCCCTTACTGTGTGTTGCATTATGTAATGTGACGTGATGTCTTGCCACAGGTCATATAACAGGGGAGTAGCATGCCTTCTAGGGTATACTATTTTTAATTTAATCCCTAATCATTTTGGTCAGAATATTTCCGGGATTTGTGTTGCTTCGGGCTGCAACAAAGTACTCCTTCACTCTGAAGCCTTATGTCAGCGCAATATGTCAAGGGAATTTACACATTTTGTATTTTTAATGGATATCGAAACCGTTGCGTGGCAACATGAAAAATTGTTACTCATGGACTGAAAATTTGTCCACTGGATTTAACAGGTGAAACTGGGGGTCACTTTTATTTATTTCTTGTAATTTGTCATAATTATACTTACAGCGAGATCTAGAGTTTCTGAAATTATGCAAAATGTATGTACAGTAAACAAAACCTTAGAACTAATTCAGATAAATTCACATAATAACTTTGATATGACACTGTTTTAACTCACATCATCAAGGTTCATATTTGTTTTTCATATTCGGTATTTAGGCCGTGATAGCCCTTTATACAATGTTTAATCTTGAATAAAAAGCTATTTTCAAAAGTAACAGAGTGCAACAAGCATTGACACAGGTCCAAATAATTTAAGACATTTGAAAAATATTTATAAGCAGAAATAATGAAATATTACCAATATAAAAAAAGAAAAAGTATTTTTTTAAACTATTTTCGAAATAGACAACGGTATTTTTAACGATATATAAGAAAAATATAATGCTAATAATCAATTATAAAACGTATACAGGTATATCCAATTTAATAACAATCTATCCTCAACATATACTCAATATACGAATCATTTCTCTGTACAGCTAGGCTAAAAAGTGCATGATCCACATCATCAACAATAACGACAAAACGACATCATTCATCAAAATTCATTTTAATTTGTACTTGTAGAAGATAGGCCTAAACAGCCGATTTTTTCTGTGGAGAGAAATCGCATATATTGCAAGCGCATGCTAATGTTTTGAAGATGTTTGAGGGCTTTTTATTAGATAAATATTAATATTGAGGAGCCACAAATATGCAAGATGCATAGAATTTTAGCTCATTACCACAAAATTTCGATGTTAGAGTAAATTTTTTAAATTGTATCTTTACTTTGGCATGCAAAAGCTTAATGGTAGTAAAAACCAGGTTCCAAGTCTGAAGGAGAAAGTAACTCCAAAGAGATTGGGTCACAAATAGCTTTTTATGGCACACATACTGCTAATATATGTGCAAAAAAAAAAAATTTGCAAAGCTGCGCATTTTGGAGAAGAATAGATCATTTTTGGATGTTTTTATCATCGGCTTTCGTGTGATTACAACTCATGTAAAAATTCGAAGAATTTGTTCTTTACTAAGCTACCTTTACATGGTTGCCGCAACCCGTATACCAAAAAAATCTTCTAAGCCCGCAAACCGTATGTAAGCTCAAAGCCCCCTCCTAGACACCCTAGCGTGCCCCTAGCAACCCAATGCTCTACAGCTCCTTTATCTTGGATTTTTTTCGATCAGGAAGTAGGTTTTACTTTCGCATACTTCGTTCAGCATAAATGTTTAGGAGCATCTTTAAATATTAGATCATTCTCTTGTATAGTATCGGCTTTCTTGAGTAAATCTAAAAAATAACTATATTGTTATGCAAATGTGCCCACAGAAATTAGAACTTTTTTATTGTCCTTAGCAGACTGTCTATAGTTCATACAAGAAAATGCAGTTGAAACCTAATCTTGCATAGCTCAAGCATTAGAAAAAATGGCTGAATAAAGTATTAGGGGGCTTGGGATTACACGGAGTGTGGGCTAGACATTTTTTGGTACTCGGGTTGCTTGAACCTTGTTAAAAACGTGGCAGTTTTCAGGTTTTAATCATCCCACGGTCACGGTTTATGCTGTTTTTCCTGCTCGGGTTTCCGTATTTTAAATTGATTGTGCATAGTTTTTAAGTTTTGGGTTTCTGCTTTGCTAATTTATCAAACTTCGCTTCACCACAGTACCGGTTTTTTTTGCTGTTTTTATCCGGGTTTTCGTGTACTGGACCAAAGCCCCCCCCCCCCCATGTATGGCCGCTGTTTGATGACTAATACCGATATAATCCGCTTAGATTTTCCACAAACTTCGATTTTTCTTATTCCTACTGATAATATCTTTTTCTATTGATAAACGTCACTTCTGAAAGCAGTAGCTAGCTACTTTGCGAAGAATTCGCCACGACAAACGGAAGAAAATATACAAAGAATGAAGAAAAATACGTCACAGTGCTTTGGCTGGGAATTCAGGGCGTGTGCTTCATTGAAAATGGTTGTAATTCGCTATAATTGTGATGCAATCGCAACGTCACGTTCGTTGTTCCGCTTTGTTTTTATCGAGGCCCCGAACCGGATCCAGCATACTCCGATCCAAGCAACTTTTTATCATGAAGTGATCAGGGCTTGTAATCATCTAATTTGGTCAAGCTGGGTATTGTATTGATCTTTCAGTGGGCTGTATTAATCACCGAAGCCTTGAAACTCTCTCATCCTCTTGTAATAAGTCGTGTTTTTTGTGAAATAAAAAGTTCGTTGCACGTGCATAAAGCTGTAATACTACGAATCAGCAATGATTTAGGGGGGTTTGTTTTTCGATACTGATCTTCTACTAAGACCTCAAACTGATCAAATCTTTCAACCGTGTAAAATCACTGTAAGCTTTTTATATCATGCAAATGATATTTCATTGAAGCTAAACTTCACTACAATACAACAGGCTCTAGCCAATAGCTATAAAAACTATCAATTACAATTGGAGGCTACTATAATATTGATATATTTTTCGATCTGAGGCTGGGGAATCCTGTTTTTATTTTTTTCGTGAATTTCGTGCTCTGTGTTCGTATAAAAGTTTACTGTTGTGAAAATATAGTTTGTTTGAGAGCTATTCCTTTATTTGGAGATCCCGAACAACGATATCAAATTATGTCAGTTTCTGTTCCCCCGCGTTTTGTATCTCTCGATCGATGTCCCCCCTGTGTAACGAAGCTCCGGAACATGATGTAATGCAAGGAAGAAACTGGCCTCCAAGTTCGCTTCAGTTGCTTATTGGTTGTAGGAGTGTAGGTCTCTGAAACGTTCGTTTACTATAAAGCCAGTGCAAAATGACCAAGTTTTCATTCACCTTCGAAGTCGAAGCAAGACAAGACATCAGATTACCAGAGAAGAGATATACAAGAAAAAGGAAGAAACTAAATTGAAAAAAGAGTGGAAACATGGATTACAGAAAAATATATGTAAGTTTTCATTGATAATTTTTTCTCTCATCCAAAAGTTTTTGCATTTTCTTTGCTGAAGTACTATGATTGTTTTATAATGATTGTGGTTAAACTATGGCTCGCCACTCATTGCTTTTCCATTGACAAGCTGACTTTCCAGCCACGATTTCCATTAAAAGCCCTTAAAAGAACTCAATATATTATTAGGTATTTCCTTTGCAACTTCTAACTTTTGCATAATTTTAATTAACTAACAGTGAAATCCGCGTGGCCTGTCTTGTGCTTTATTTAACTGATGATAAATGAATAAACAGTTTATTTGAAGAAAATTGTTTTTTATTTTGCTAGTCGTTTGCATTCTCATTGATGGTATGCTCGAAACTGATAGCCTCACTGCCGTTAATTTTGGATGGCTTGGACATACAGCAAGAAATTGGAAAGAAAATTTACGTTTCCAGTGAAGAGGAACTTGGAAGATTCGTTAATGGAACTGTGCCTTCTGCCTTTTTGTCGGAGATTACTCCACCTGAATATTACAAACAAAATGGACTAAATCTGACAAATGATTTCAACTTGATATCAAGTTTACTGTCTTCCTCGTTATCATCCGGACGCAGAACGAAACGAAGTGCCGGACAGTCTTGTCCCATAGTTTGGAAAGTTAACATTGATGCTAACCGCAGGCCGGTTAGACTGCAGCAAGGGGAGTGTAATTCACCCCAGAGCACTTGCTTATCAAAGAGTGGACGACCTTCCTGCGAAGGAGTACAGATCATAAGAAGAGTGTTACGATTCTTTGGACGGGAAGCTGGTAGTCAAAAGTATATATTTCAAATTCAGTATCAACCAATTACGGTAGGCTGCTCTTGCTCTAGTTAATGGTTTTTGTGAAAATAAGTAGTTTATTCTTTCCGCCAAGTTTTACCCCCTAAATTAATTACAGATATGTGATAAAGTCTTTTGTGCTCAGTGCTAGACAGGGAAAACGTCCTTACGAACAGGGGATAGTTGCTTTTATTTCTATCGTTATATTTCCAAAGCAATTCCAATAGTTATCTTTTCTCATATAATCCAGCCCCTTCTCGATTAGCAATTACCCTCTTTTCTCTTTCTCCAATTGTTGCTGTGCAATTTAAAAAGGGGGAAAAATTTTGCGGTTGGTTTCAAACCATGCCTTCTTTTCATTATATTTATTTTTCATATCTCCTTATAAAATGTATAGCTATGTGAAACATAAATATTGCATGACATTATTTATTATATATTTATAAGCTACTAAAATATGACTCTCCTATTTATTGTAATATTGCATAATTTATTAAAAGATGTTTGTAAATGTAAAAAGTTAATTTTTAAATACTAAGAATATTTTTGTACTTATAAATAACGACGATTTGCAGATTTTTATTTTATATTAGAAGATTTTTATAGATATATTGAGAATTAATATATCAAGCGTTTTATAAAAACTGTTTGTAGAATAGATTATTTACGTAAATTGTGATTTCATATGAACATGGATACGCTTAAAGTCGTTTGATTTTTTACAGAAATATTTATTCTCGACCAACAGAGTTTTTTTCTGATTAGAATTTTAGCCAATCATATCGTGCCTCGCACAGCCTCGTTTCAAAAGCTCCCTGTGTTTTCCGTTCAATTTTCTGCACAACAATTTGCGCCACAGTGCCACGTTGTCATTGTTTAGACTGGCAACATGAGCCCTAGTTGTTGGGTTGAATTGAATTGTTATATGTTTCTGTCTTTGATTAGTTTTTGTTGTTATTGTTGTTGTAATACGTTTAGTCATTGGTATCACGTGAAGTACTGTTTGTGTATGTAACAGTATATAGTACTGTTTGTGTATGTGATGCATAATGACTAAAAATATCCTTATTTTCAAATTTTCTATGGAAGTTTATATCAACTCCCATTATATAGGGTTAACTTGGGTACTTTTTTTATTGACAATGTTGTCCTTTCCAGTGGGTTAAAAGACCAAGAAAGGGTTGGCTTGATGGAGGTTAATGCCCCCCATCAACGAAACATTTTATGGGGACTCCTAGGGAACTCATTTGCGATTAGTTTGATAACTAAATCCTTGACTATTGTCCCATCTTTTTAATTACCTGGAAAGAATTTATTTATCTGATAGATGCCATGGTTAGCCTGCGTGCAGTCTTTCTATTCCTATTTTCTATTAGGAGACCCATGCCATGGTGGATTTGCCCAAGTCTCTCCCGCGTTTATACCCAAAGAAATTGCCCCTCCCCCCAAAAAAAAAATTGCTGCACTACCGCTCCGTAAGAGAGAAGGGAGAGCCTCTGGGAAGGAGAGAGAAAAAGGAAGGCGGGATAGCCTTGGGCAGATCCAATGCAATTGGGAAAAACGGTTTTCTATTGTCTTCCCCGGACTGTAGTATTACGTCATTTTATTTTACTTTGAAGTGCCAATATACAGGTGCTTTGCTTACACATATTGCACTGTACACTTTCTTTGTACGAATCTTAGCACATGCTTCTACTGCATAACCAATTTTTTCCAAACTCTTTATCTCATATGTTCAGATTTACTTGCTAGAGGGCCTATGTACCTGCTAGAGAGCCTTTGTTAGGACACATATCTAAATGGGGGTGAAAGTGGGATCAGGTCTTACGTAAATTTGTAAAAAAGCAAAAAAGGAAAGTTCATACATTAAGATAGGAAGGCTGTAATTATTGTACGTGCAGACGAGCATTCCTACTAGCTACAGGGGAGGTGGGAGGGGTAAAATCTTCTAATCCTGCTATATCTTTTTTGTTTCATCAACCAAAAAACAATAGGCCTATGGTTCTTTTGCTTAGAAAAAAAATGTTTGCCCCTCTGTAAAGGTAACCGAAAAAGACTCGAAACGAAAAAAGCATAGCAATTGTAATAATAATAATAATAACGATGGCTGAATCCGCTGCTGTATGTTTGCTAGCATTCATTTATCAAAAGAGCATTTGCCGTTACCAGGAAAATATACATAATGAAGTATCATGTATGTGTTGTGGAAAGCTATGAAGTAAGGCAATGAAGTAAAGAAATTTCAACCACACTGGGTTTCTTGTAATACACGTATACTGTGGACATCTGTTCAGTGCCTTTCACAATATTTTGACCTCAACGAGAAATACCTTTACAAAGATTGCTTGTCCTCATCTTTTCAAGCCTGCTCACACTTCGTGAACTCGTGCACGTCATCCACCTCGATCTCCCATTGCAGTCGGCATTTTCTTCAGGGGCGCACCCAGTGCTATCACAAAGTTGGTCAACAGATGTCCTTGCAGGACTTCTGGCTTTTCTTTGACCATGTTGAGGTGGCCATAGGATAGAGTCACTGACTAGTTCCTGCGTGGACCTACAGTAAATTAAGAAACGGTTTCCTGATATCTATGTCTTTTCCGATAAGTTTTCTACTGATAAGTTAATCTCCAGCGAAACGTAATCTGCTTGTCCTAATTCGATATATTACTTTATGAATATAGAAACTGTTTTCTGAATTTTATATCTTTACTGATAAGTCTTTTTTTATTATTACTAACATTTTCTTTATTATTAGCCCCTAACTTACCCTTTTGTAAAAAAATCTTCTTACCCATCTTACCCCGGTGCCAGGGGAAAGACGTTTAATTTTTTTATAATTTATTTTTTTAGACTGACATCTCACCTTTAAATAATTTTATTATTTTTTATGATTTTGTTGAATAATGTACCTAGAATGTTATTTCTACCTAATTTCATGATTATATGCTTGATTTTCACAAAACGAATTAAAAATAGTCTAAATCTTACCCAACTTCCCCTGTAAACCCTACTGAAATGTTACATACATACGTATTTTACCAACTCAAGAACTGGCTTGTTACAAATTGGGCTTCTAAAATATACTAAAGAATTATTAGTATGTATATGTACAAGGGTCAGTTTGCTCAGCTTTGTTCAAAATCATAATGATAATCATAATAAATTATTAAAATACTGATATTTACGACTAGCAAAATATTGATTTGATAATGAGTCGCTGATTTTTTAATAACTTTTTTCACTTGTTCTTGTCATTTTTTCACTCATTCAGCCCCAATATTTGACATCCATCATCATCTTATTTCACGGCGCAGACGACCGTCTACTAACCAGACCTGATGTAAACGTCACGCAAGGTTGAGAAATCGCAATGGGAATCAGAAGTATTGTCTATCTACCCTTTCCCGTTCACCCCTGGCTTAAGCAAGGATTAATGTATGTAAACAATGCACCATTGGACTCTTTCCGGGGGGAGTTGACAACAAATGATCTTCACCATCATTAGGTGATTTACGGGCTGAAATTTTCAGACTAGACCCGAGCAATTGTTCAAATTGACATTTTATGAAACTAACGGAAGCTTTACGTCACATATATGCCTCGTTCTGGAAGAACCTAATGTTAACCAGGGCTTCTTTATATGTCAATTCAATTATTCAATGCAATTCAATTTTTTTCATTCAAACTGCAAGTTACTATTGATCACATATAAGTCGTATAAGATAACTACAAATATTTTGAAATTACATGTTTTTGATAATAATAATGTTACACTAATAGATTTAATTCACTAATTGCTTGGTAGACTTAGAAGAAACTAAAAAAACAGCTGTCGAGCTAAGTGCACCAATTACTATAACATTGCTTATTAATCAAATTGAAATTAAAAACAGTAACAGTTGAAAAATCGAAAAGAAAAAGAAAATCCGTACCACTGCATCTTTATGTGCAAGATTTTGATTTTCAAAAATTTAAATACTGCTCTTGCAGGCGAAAGATCTGGCTGAGATCCACCATGTTGTAAAAAATTGACCTCCAGCTCATCAATCAAGCGCTAGGCTCGAGATTTTATTTAATCTAGGCCGTATTTAATCGAAGTTCCAATTCTGTCACCAATTGTTCACCAAGTTCGATAAAAGAAACAACGAGTTATCTATGAAACAAAATTCTCTTGATTAAACTGAACCTAACTGAAATGTTATTAAAAGATAGATGTTAAACACAGATCTAAAATGACCAAGGCTACGATATAATTATCGATCGAGTTTTATCTAATTTTATCGAGAATTATCTACTGACCTAAACCTGGCGACCTCTTTTAGAGAGGCAGCTCCGAGAGGGAGGGAGAGAGAGTAGAACAAGGAAAGCAGTACTTCAAGTCATTTGATTTTATATATTATTATAAATATGATATTATTTAAATTCACAACTACTATCGACATCAAATATTTCTCTCTATGTATACATTCTTGAAGATTCTTTAAATTTTAGAAAAATTATAGTACCCTTTTTGAAGATAAACAGTAATTGAGCAAAACTTTTAAGCTACTGTCAATAACTATTTTGATAAAGTACAAATTTGTTTCATTATGTACAGAAAATTTTATTTCACTTGTCGTGACACTGTTCAACTACTAAATGAATAAATATCAAATAAATATCAAATAAATATAAAGTAAATATCAAATAAATATCAAATAAATATAAAGTAAATAAATATAACACATTGAATAATTTTATAAATATTCTTGGAGCAGAACTGCGGAAATAAATAGATTTTTTAAAGGAGGGATTTTTTACTGAGCCATTGGTGATTAATTTTCAAATGATTACATATATCTTGGATATTTGCAACCTCGTTCCTAGGCTCAACAGGGTTTTTACATCTCGACTTAGAAATAGTGACCTTGTTCTCGTCACCCGAACAAAGCTAACCTGGAAACGAGGTTGGAATATTTGACAATAGACAGTGATATTGCTACGAAGGCAGTCCTAAATTTCCCTAAGAAATGAATACTTTACGTAAAAGGTCTCCAAAAGGGCTTCATGTTATACACCCCCGTCTAAAGCGGTTTTATCTATTGTCTCACGAAGACTAGCTATCTAGTTTTTTCAGGGGCAAATTAGTTAGTCGTAGTCCATAATGGTATTTATTCAATAAATATAAGTTAAATAATAATGATGATAAGTTAAACTAGTCACAAACCTTCAAAAGGATAAACAACATACGTTATTGACACAACACTTAGTCATTTCTATTCTTACTTATGCTACGGAGCACTGACAAGCAACTGGCACTGCCTGCTCCTGCTTTTGCCATATTTGGTTGCCATCACTGTCAATGCCCAAGAATCTCTTTATCTGGTATGTGATGCTGAATTCCTCACAGGCAGGCTTTCCTTGAGATAAGCAAGTCGTTCCCTGGCCGTTGCAAACAGCTTTTTGAATGCGTACCGGGTCGCGGTTGGCTTCCATGTTAACCATCCACGTTACTGGGCATGACTCGGCTGACAGTACGTTGTTGCTTCTTCTTGATCTGAAGCCTAATGAAATAAGACACATACATTTAATGATGTTGCCTGACATGCGATGTTTTTTCTTTTAATTCTTTGTTTTAAGTTAGTTTTACATAGCAAGTTTACTCATTTACACCAACCGTTTCAAACCACAAAGTCTTAATACATGAGAATATGGAATAGAATATAGTATAATATTGCAATTACACAACGTGGTTTCCATTAGTAGCTCCATAGCTGTTTCGAGGCTTGTAAAGGGCCACAATCTTCACTTCAAGTCATAGCAGCTCTTATCTTAACCCTAGCCTTACCCTACCAAACCCCTGGACTAACACGTCTGACTTAAATTATCAAAATATTAAAAAGAAGATCTAAACTGTACTTTTCAGTTTCCTCCTTGTTTTAAGATTGGCCCTTGGTCAAGGTGGCCTCTAGCTTACCATAGAGTTTTAACTCTGTATACAAGTGCTAAGGTAATATATAGTATAGTATAAGTATAGTAGAGGTATTTGCTTACCGTTTGGACCATTTTGGGTTGACATCAGATAAGGCACGATGGCTAGTCCGGTTACGTTGTGACCTTGTTGCTTCAAATACTCGTATGGGTTGATTGATGAAGTCAGAACTGGAGGTACAGTGTGGTTCATTACTAAATTCAATTCGGCCTTGCTGGCGACCGTTACTTTCTGGCCGATATTTCCATTGTTTGATTGTCCCGATAACGTAACGGGAAATGCTGTCACGTGGTCCAGGAATGCTGTCATAATCATCATAATGCCAAGA
>JAACYV020276187.1:0-13809 GCA_009936425.2 Chrysaora fuscescens | reverse complement strand
GATTTCTGCTCGTATAAACGGGACCCACAGTATTGTGGATTCTCACTAGCTAATTTCAGTCTTCTGTGGACATTATCGACCAAAAAAATTTGAATATACTGCATACATTCGCTGCATATAACTCGCTGCTTTTTTTTCACAATCATGTTTTGCTTTTTGATCCGATCCAGTTTTGTACTATTTAAGTTGTTAAATTTCTAAAGCTAGTGCCAGGCTTTGTCCCAGTCCCTTATTTTGTGTAAATTTTTGATCCGTTACTTAAGACATATCCCTGCTATGACGCATAGTTAAGCTGCTTTCTTCACACGGCCATAGCTCAAAAACTACAAAAGATATTGAAGTTTTGTAACCGTCATCCTTTTGTAATATAGAAGCTCTTTACATAAATACGAACTCCAAAAAAGGGATAGATCCCCTTTAAGAGCCCAGCGGTTTTGGTGTTTACCTTAGTAAGGTGTGTGATTAAAAACCTGAGCCATTTTACTGTGGAACTGAGGAAACAGGGTTAAATATACGGGATTTATCATATTACCTTTCCATCCGGTCTCATCCCATTGACAGCGCCCATGAATCCATCCTGGAACCGCATGACATTCATCTGAAAGACGGTTTTGAGTGCGCTTTTGATGTGGTCCTTGGGAAACACCTACAATTATGATCAAACCTTGTACGTTATCAATTACTTCAGTTTTCTAACATAACAAAATACAGTGTTCGATCTTTTATGCAGGACGAAACATAATTCTGTAGTAAGGGATAACATTTCGTTGTTTCTAAAAAACAACTTTCTGAGTTCGCATGATGTTCATTTGAACGATGGTTTGAGGAACCTTTTAATGTGGCATTGGAAAACAACTACAATTATGATCAAACCTAATATTGTACGTTATCAATACTTCAGTTTCCTTACATGGAGAAATACAGCGTTTAATCTCTAATGCAGGACAAAACATAAATCTCGAGTAAGGGAAGACAGCTAGTTTTTTTATAAAAAACATCTTTTTTACTTCGCAAGACGTTCATTTGAACGATGGTTTGAGTGAAATTTTGATACATTTTTCTTACATGGCAAAAAAAGGGGAAAAACGTCGTTTTTTCTGTCTATATCTTATCTATCTTTCTAGTAACGAATTGGTAGAAATCCATTCAACAATTGTTGTTATTGTTGTAGGGTTTGAAAATATTCGGGTTAAGGTGTTTCTACTAGGACGAAGCGGTTTTCAATTTATCCGTTTACCACATATTTGTTTTCAACGTTTCAGAGGGGTTGCAAGGCTGAATTAGATAAATATTTATCTGTTTTCAAATTTACCTTGCTCAGTGGAAGTAAGGCCTAGCAAAATACAGCATTCAATCTTTAGGCAGGACATAATTAAAAATATTTTTTTAGTAAGGGAAAACACGGAGTTTTTTCATGAAAAAAACCTTTGTGAGAAACTTGAGGCTGATCTCACCGAAAAAATATGGAAATTACTAACTAGCGCGGATGAACACTTTTAATTAAAAATTTTCATGACATTTGTAATCCAATTTTTTCCGATTTTGCTAATTCACGCTCTGACAACTTTCTAAACGATCTCAACAATTGACTCAAAATCGCCTGGTCCATGTACTGTGCAAAACATCAGCTTCCACCTTCTTTATAGTATGCAATTTTTAGTAAACACTTTAAGCACCAAGTTTATTATTATATATATCTTTTTATATTCCACTCTAAGAATACGGCAGCTGCAAAAACTGCAATTTGTGTAATAAGTCTAGTAACTTCTAAAATATAGCTTAATTTTTCTGAGGCAATAAATCAAACATTTGCAATGGCAAGTGAAAGGCAAACGTGACTCACCCGGTCATCGTCTTTCTGCCCAAGGTCACAAGAATGAAGATACCACTGTCCTGCACACTGGTCCGCCATTATGCTATTGTGGTATTCTCTGTCACTGCTATCATAGTTGTAGTAAGTACCTAGGTAGGATGAAATACTTGTTAACAACATGGGCAAAAAATGCTGCATGGGGAACAGATGTTTGTTCCCGTTAACACTGACAGACTATGTGGATATAAATGAAGAAGAAAAAACTGAAGAAGAGTAATACTTGGAACGATAAGTTATATTTCATTTCGTTGTACATTATCAGAATGTTTCAATTATTTCATCTGTTACAAATCTATCCATGTAACCACACACAACATTTGCTTTGCTTCTCATAGACTATGAGAATATTTGACAAGAGAAAGCGTTGTAATGTGACAAAGTAGCTTAGGAACATGAATAGAGGAGATAGATCTCCTAAAAAACCTACCATTCGTTGATCTCAAATGAAGAGGAAAAAGAAGACTTAGAAAGAGGATGATGAAGAAGAACAAAACGATGATGTTGATGATATTGTTATAAACGAAGGAGAAGAAGACAACGAAGAAGAAAAAGCAACGAGAAGTAGAAGAGGATGAAATAGAAGAAAATGTTTATGATTATGATAGGGATGACAAATAAGAAGAAACAAAGAGGATGAAGAGAGAGAACGATGAAGAAGAACAAAACGATGATGTTGATAATAATGGTAGTAATGAAGAAGAAGAAGACGAAAACGAAAAAGAAGAAGAAAATGAAGAACAGCTATAAAAGGATAAAGTGGAAGAACATGTTAATGAATATGTTGGTGATGACGAAGAAGAAGAGAAAGAGGACATAGAGTGAGGAGGATAAAGAAGAACGAAACGATGATGTTGATAATATTGTTGGCAACAACGAAGAAGAAGAAAACGATGAAGAAGAAGAAGAAAGTGAAGAAGAGGTAGAAGAGGATGAAAAGGAAGAACATATTGATGGTCATGTTAGTGATGAAGAAGAAGAAGAAAAACAAAGCCTTGCAGAGAAGATGACGAAGAAGAACAAAACGATGATGGTGATAATATTGTTGATAAAGGAGAAGAAGATTTTACTTTACAACGCTTCCTACAACACACTACTGGCAAAACCATTTACTGCACTTGAAAACGAGTTTAAGCTTGAAAATGTGTAAAATTCATCCCGGCACAGAGCATAATATATTCTATTTAATGAACAATTTTTATTTCACCAATTGTAAAACACAGTTCTTCATATATTTCGGGGAAATATTTGACTACAACCACATTCAATTAACAAATACATCTTATAAAGAAAATTCACAGTTAATTACCATTCCAAAGCTTTCTTTCATAAGATTCTTTTCCCTTGGCCAATATCGCACTATATCTATCTGCGTTTTCAATTAATTTGAGAATTTTGGCAATTTCTATCATACACTTCAGTGCGGAAAGCCACAATCCTCCACAATAGGCACTAAAAACAAAGTAGATATTTTTGATGCTAATGCACAAGAACCATACAGAAGAGCAATGTTTATTTATCAATGTTAAAATAGTACACCAAAGTCTTTCTAGCTTACGATATTAGAGATATCGAAGCAGAACGAAACATATGTACGTTGACTCAGCATAGCTATGTATCGAGCTGTCTTCTGTGTTGACCAGCTTAGGAAAATACAGGAATACCGAAGGAACATTTGATAGAGAAGGTGGAAAAAGGATCAAAGTGGAAAGACGTGGCAAATGTGTTCCAGCAAGTAGCTTGAAATATTAGCAGTAATGGCGTAAGATATCAAAAGAGCATGACTAACAGAAATAAGATGCTATATAGTATTTTTAAATTTATAGAAGCAAACGCAAGTAAATAATTAAAAAAGGACGACTTGGATTGAAGTTAATTCCAGATTTTAATAGTTTTTCCGCATCTAATCTAAATAATTTCGCACATTTTTATGTCTCGAAAACTCAATACCTATATTATGTTGCCCTAGAATAATGAAACAAGGAGAAGAATCACGATAAGAATAAAAATGAAAGAAGAAGAAGAAAAAATAATTAGAAGAACAAAATGAATAAGAAGAGGAATAACTATAAGACGCTGGTGACAAAGATAATGAAGAAGAAAGGCATGAAGAAAAAAAACATGATGAAAGAGAAAAAGATGAGAAACAAGAAGAAGAAGATTATAAAGATGAATATGACGATGAAGAAGAAAATGATGAAAAAGAAGAAGATGATAATGAAAAAGAAGAGGATGAAAAACAAAAGGATGAATATAAAGAAGATGATGAAAAAAGAAGAAGATGGAAAAGAGAGGGGGATTAAAAAGAAGAAAATAATGAAAAATAAAAAGATTATAATGAAAAGGAAGAGGATGAAAAAGGAACAATGTGACGAGAAAGGAGGGCAAGAGAAGAAAGGGCGATGATGTTGGATAAGAGGAATTAATACCTTGCACCAGTTACAACCCAGCAATCGAATGTTTGGTCAGCAAATCCAGAGTTGTCGATCAATCCATCGCAATCTGTATCTTGTCCGGTAGCTGTAGACATGCACGCCTAAATTTAAAAATGCACCAGCATAAAACACCATTCAGTATTCATATTTAGTACTCAGTTATCAGCATTCAATATTCAGTATTCAGTATTCCGATAGTTGCAACATCAAATGTCGAACAATTCGTCCAGTGAAATCTTCATACAACATACATCTTCATCTGATGATTTCAACGTTTTAATGCTGTCCGTTTGGTCAGGTCATAGTGGCTAAGTATAACATCGGTTTATGATTCCGCATATTACAAACTTCCACTTCGTCACTTAAGCTTAAAGTACACGTGAAAATAGCGAAAATCGTGGATCATTTAAAGTGGACCTATCACTTTTTGGGAGTTCGCATTTATGGAAAAAGCTTTTATAGTAATCAATGATGACAATTACAGATTTTCAATCTCTTTTGTCTTTTTTAAGTTAGAAAGGAATATATCAATGACGGCGGAGCAGGAACCTACTCAAAGGCACAGACCATGACATGAGTAATAATTGTACCTTATCTTCAGAGTGTTGTATTAGCTTCCAATTTGGTCAATGGGTGCCTTTTGTCAAATGTGCATCTTTAACTTCTAGCTATATCTTAAAACCTGGCGACAGGCCTTGTCTTATTCGTAAAATTCTCTGGTCTGTAACTTAAAAAGGTCCCTGCTTTGGTGTCATCAATTTATTCTTCACACGGTCATAACTCAAAAGCGACAAAATATGAAGTTTTATGAACGTCATCCTTACTTACTGTCAAATTCTTTCCATAAATGCGAACTCTCAAAAAGTGAGAGGTCCACTTTAAACGAGAATCAATCAATATCTTTAGAGATGTCGCTCAATACAGTATTCAAGGTGAAAAACGTAGAAATTAATGCAATTACATTATTTGCTTACCTTCATTGCTGGCCACATGTCCATTAGAAATTGCAAGTCTCCAGTCAAAGAATAGTCTCTGTACACCTATAGCAAAAATAAAAGTATTATTTATCCAGTTAACAAGTCAATTCAATATTTCCTTAGCACGACAAGAATAAGGATCTACATAGATCGTATTTTTCGGTAGCTACAGTCTCCAGAGTAGGGAATCGCGTTTCAACCATAGAGAAAAAGAGTACTAATAAAAAATCTAAACAACGATTACCTGCAGAACGAACTTTAAATTCAGATCTTTCCAAGTTGAAGTGTCATGGATTGTGTAAGCATTTACTTTCAGGAAAGGTTCTTCGTCTAAATGAAAATCATAACATCAATCCAAAGAATGACAAGGAAACAACGAAACTACTAGGCTATTAAGTAGCCTGGGTACGTTTGTACTTAGCTATTAGCTTTTATTGAATCGATTTTAATGAATTCAATTAATGTTTTTGCTGTAACGCTCTAGTCTTCCTTTGACCAAGGAGTCGCAAGTGGCATCAGGAGAAATTGGACGCTTTCAGCAAAATTCGCAAACAAATATATAGTTTATAAGAAAATATATTCAAACAAACGAGACTCTTCAGTTTATCCTCTGTCGTTTTCAGAGAGCAGCATTGTTAATAGAATTACTTAAAGGGTTGCTCAAACAGTCCTTGAAGTAATTCTAACTTTGAAAACATTTATTGATTGATTGATAGGTTTTGTTCGCAAGGTATGAGTTCTGGGCCAAGCACAGGGGGGGGGGGGGGCACTGAATAGCACAAGATTAATCTAAGCAGTGCGACCCCAGTCTTTTCCTGTTCGTGTGACCACACCTAGTGATTCCTTTATGCCTTTGCCTTGATTTACAGAGAACTGGCGACTCTCCTCGCTCCTTTATGGCGAGTTTGAACTGGATGGGAATCGAACCACAACTTAGAGATTATCAACCTAACTCGCTCATCACTCGGCCATTCTCGCTGACAATTTAACGAAATTTTAAATGCTGAGCCTCAAGACGATGAGCAGTGCCAAAAGACAGTGCGACCTAGAAGGTGCTCTTCACTGTTCATAATCTGGAAGACCTGGAAGAGTGGTTAAAAGTTTATAAAAAGGTTGTCCGATTTCTCCTGACGTAGGGCGACTAGGCCAAAATTGACACACAAGCACAAAGGCATCAAAAGCGGACCTACTAATTTTTGGGAGTTCACATTTATGGTAAGAGCTTTGATAGAAAGTAACGGTGACTTCAACAAAACTTCAATATCTTTTGTCAAAATGTATTTCGCAATCAAATAATACCTGGGTCTCCAATATCATGTGGGATACAGCTTGGAACTTTTCTTGGCGCTGTGTGGCCTTCCATCATCATAAGTCGCTCTTCTGGGTCACTTTGTAGCACAGAGGCAGCTAGAAAAGATATATATGCCCAATTTTGAATTTTAGTTAGTAATTTTACATACTAGGTTAAATGTGTAAATACTCGGGGATTGAGATTCGGTAGTTAGGTTCGTAATTAAGGCTTTAGGGAAATTTAGGAAGATTGTAGGATCAAAGACCAAGTTTTCAAGCATTCTGTCATTTCCATAAGTAGCAAAGAACGCATGCAAAATGCTACAAACATGCTGCATTTAAGTTCATACATACTGCTTCACTGTCAAACGCAGCACAGCAAAGCATAGTGCAAATGCATCACTACATGGATGCTGCATTCAAGTGCATACATACTGCTACACTAGCAAACGTGACACAGCAAAGCATAGTGCAAAGACATCGCTACATAGATGCTGCATTAAGTACAAAAATACTGCTGCACTAGCAAATGCAACACAGCATAGCATAGTGCAAAGACATCACTACATAGATGCTGCATTCAAGTGCATACATACTGCTGCACTAGCAAATGCAACACAGCATAGCAACGTGCAAAGAAATCTCTACATAGATGCTGCATTCAAGTAAATACATACTACTACACCAGCAAACGCAACACAGCATAGCATAGTGCAAAGACATCACTACATAGATTATGCATATAAGTACAAACATACTGCTGCACTAGCAAGCGCGGAACAGCATAGTATAGTGCAAAGACATCACTACATGGATGCTGCATTCAAGTACATACATACTACTACACTAGCAAACGCAACACAGCATAGCATAGTGCAAAGACATCACTACATAGATTATGCATATAAGTACAAACATACTGCTGCACTAGCAAGCGCGGAACAGCATAGTATAGTGCAAAGACATCACTACATGGATGCTGCATTCAAGTACATACATACTGCTACACTAAAAAATGCAACACAGCATAGCATAGTGCAAAGACATCACCACATAGAGGCTCCATAAAAGTACATGCGTACCAGTGCACTAACGATGCGCTGAAAAACTAATCAGCGATGGGATAAACAGGAACAATCAAATGGAAACCAGCGACGCCTTGACAAACAAAGGCACATCGTACCAATATGTTAATAAACGAACAAATTGTGATTGTGAACATTTTGAATAGACATTCCTAAGCCTCTGTATAAACAGAAGAGATTGGCAACAAATTAATACTTTATTAAAATGCAACGTGACGAACATACTGCTGCACTAGCAAATGCGACACAGCATAGCATAATACAAAGACATCACTATATAGATCCTGCATTCAAGTACATACAAACTACTGCCTTAGCAAATGCAACACAGAATAGCATAGTGCAAAGACATCACTACATAGATGATGCATATAACTACAAACATACTGCTACACTAGCAAACGCGACACAGCATAGCATAATGCAAAGACATCACTACATAGATGCTGCATTCAAGTACATACATACTGCTACATTAGCAAACGCGACACAGCATAGCATAGTCATAGTATAAAGACATCACTACAAAGACGCTCCACTCAAGTACATGCATACTGCTGCACTTGCAAACGCAACACAATATATAGCATAATGCAAAGACATCACTACATAGATGCTCCATAAATGTACATGCGTACAAGGGCACTAACGATGCGCTGAAAAACTAATCAGCGATGGGATAAACAGGAACAATCAAATGGAAACCAGCGACGTCTTGACAAACGAAGGCACATCGTACCAATATGCTAATAAACGAACCAAGTTTGATTGCGAACATTTTTAAGGGACATTAACATTTACCTAAGCCTCTGTATAAACAGAAGAGACTGGCAATAAATTAATACTTTATGAAAATGCAACGTGACGTAAATTAAACTCTAAAATCAATGATAACGATCAAAAGAACTTTTCTTAAGGTTAATCAAAAATACGAATGCCTACCAATGTCATATTGCAAACTTATTTGCAAGTTAGGCCAAAGAAGCGCCAATGCCCAAGAAGCGTAGAAGTGTACATCGTATGTGTTGTACATGCGATATTCATGTCCTACGGGGAGAAAATTCGAAAAGAGTAAAGGTGCAGGTACAACTGAAAACTCTAATCTATCATAATGCCATAGTCTTCAGCTTTTTCTTCAAATTGGGGGAGGGAGTATTTTAGAGGGGGTTTGTATAATAGGGGGCGTAATACAGCTTTCAGGGTAATACCTTCGAGGTAAGCAAATCTGCCGTATTCTGTGATATGCTGAGGAATCTGACGTCTGTGAAGGTCCTTTCTTCTTCGAATATCAAGCCATATTGTTCCACCATCTGTAATATAGTACAACTCGTTGAATAATGCAGATTTGTACCAGTCGGGCAGCGAGCTGCAAAGAGGAAAGCAAGCATCGACATCATTTCTAGGCACAAGAAAAGAGCATTGATCTAAGAGAATAAGTTGTTTAATTTCGGATCCTTGGATATGGTTTACTTTTTGTAGCAAATGATCAGTTGCATGATTCATTGTTTGCAGATGTCTGCTGTCCAGGCAATGCGCAAGTTGCGTTAATAAAGGGTTCAATGGTTGCCAATACCTCGCTACGACTAAAGGATGAAGGATCAGAGCTATTCCAGTTGACTTTGTTTCTGTCGCGCATTTTTTCGCATAACATTACGAGAAACGATATTTTTTCACGTTTGAAAAGAGAGCAGGAGAGGAAAACTCACACAAAAAACACTTTGAAATCTGACTGTTTCAGTTTTGTCATTTTTGTACCGTAATTCGTGCTTGATAAAAATTTGCTTAATTAAGCATTTCTTGATCACAATCTGCTTGATTCAACATTCCTCAGGCAGCCTACTAAGAGGAAAATTAAAGTTGTTGCACCTCTGCTGGCTCTGCTGGGTAGTGCCGACCTGTTTTCATGGATCAATTGATTTTCACTAACCTTTGTAGTACTAGTAGACCAGAACAGTTCTCTTTGGGCTAGGCCAGTTTGAGGCTATACGCAGGAAGCAGTAGTAGGTTACTGAAACAATTTTAGTTTCCCTTTTATTAGGCAGCCAAAGGAATGTTGAATCAAGCAGATTGTGATCAAGAACGAATTAGCATTAAACCATTCTGTAGCATCAAACCATTCCAATCCAAAGACTAGAGCATTTCTCTTTGGGCTAGGCTACTTTGAGGCTGTATACAGGAAGCATTAGTACGGTAATGAAACAACTTAAGTTTTCCCTCTCATTAGGCAGCCTAAGAAATGTTGAATCAAGCAGATTGTGATCAAGAACGAATTAGCATCAAACCATTCTGTAGCATTAAACCATTCCAATCCAAAGACTAGAGCAGTTAACTTTGGGCTAGTCTAACTTGAGGCTGTTGGCAGGCTAGTTTTTAAGGGGCCTTATCACTTTTTGAGAGTTTGAGAGATTTATGGAAAGAGCTTTTATAGTAAGTAAGGATGACGTTTACAAAACTTTGATATCTTTATCGTTTTTGAGTTATGGCCGTTTGAAGGAATAAATTGATGACATCAAAGCAGGGACATGTTTCACGTTACAGACAAGAGAATAATACGAACTAAGAGCCTGGGACAAGGCCTGTCAATAGGTTAAAGATTTAAAAGTTCAAGATGCACACCACCGGACAAAGGCACATATGAAAAAAATTTAAATCTGATCCGACACCTCATTCTGAAGATATGATACAATAACTACTCATACAATGGTCTGTGCCTTTGAGTAAGTTCCTGCTATGACGTCATAAACTACTTCCTTTGCACGATCATAATTCATAAACGACAAAAGATATTGAAGTTTTGTAAACGTAATTCTTACTTACTCTTTCTATAAATGCAAACTCTCAAAAAGTGATAGGTCCTCTTTAAGCAATAATTAGTTGGAAAGGACAAGACCATTGATCTATCAAACAATCTGCACTCAAACTATGCAACCAAAGATATTAACGTCATGAGTGAGCAATTTTTGCTCATTTGGCTACACTCTCCACATGTTTAATCCTCGCCAAACTCAATATTAACGTGATGTAAAGATGGTAAATCCTTACCAGTCATTAAGAATAGGATTTTGCCATTCCTCTATCTTCGATTCCCATTCTGAATAATTCAATATTGCGTGGCAGCATAGCGACGGGGCAGCATTTCCTTTGTCGCCAAAGAACTTCGTGTAGCGTCTGAAGAAAAAGGAATCAACTTCAAGAAAAAACCACAATAAAAAAAGTAAAAGATCGATATCTAATGGTTGAGTAGGTGGAGGCCAGGCGCGAAGAAAAAAGTGCAATTAAAGCAATCTTCCTACGAATAACGATCTAGGAACCACGTGAATGCATTTGTCAATATAAAACCATGTGGTGTGCTTAATTTGTGAGTTGTGAGTTTCAGCCACGGTCCCCAGGGGGGCCACTTGAACTTTTTATATACAGGGGGTCCATCCGATAATTATGGGTAAGAATTGCCTTTGCAATCCGATATTTTTGGGTACCTAATTAAAAAGTATGTCTTTTTGATACTTATGGGTTGCTGATTTACAAAATATGGATTTTTGATACTTTTTGGCTGAACCAACGCATACCAGATCAAAGACAGTAAGGATTTATTTCAACATCCGTAAAAAATGAGGTTTTAGAGATTTATCTATACAGAAAGATACATGTTATTGAATCATTGTGGTTGAATTTCAGACTTGAAGGTTTGGTATTTTTTATATCTTTGGGTCCATGAAACATTTTAGTTCATACTTTTAGGTGTGTGGAATTTTATTTAATACTTTTAGGTGAATTTGGGAAATTGCGGATGGACCCCCACCGTTTATAAAAAGTTCAAGTGACCCCCCTGGGCCACGGTCATGCCATCGGTGATTACAGAGATAGCAAACTTGGGCAAATTGTTAGCACAATTGTGTCTCTCTCTACCGAGGAGTAAAATGGGTACCTGGTTGGTAGTTATGAGTACTGTCTGTGGCTGCACCATGCTTTATGCTATATGCATCCAAACCAGGGGATAATCAGTACAGTCAATTGAGTATATAAGCTAGATTATAAACTGCATATTTTTATAATGATTCAAATCAACCGCATCAACTTGAAGCTCATTTCTTTCTCTCTCACTAATCAATATTTAAACAGTAAAACACGTTCTTGGCTTGATCTCGCACCAGTGCGAGGATTAGCTTTGGACTGCATGGACAAAACTGCGATAGGGTTAAATCGATCCTCGGCTCCTTGTTACTTCGTGGGAAGGTTGATAGAGACTGAAACTTCTAACAATAACACGCACCTGCAATATTTGATGCCTTTTTCAGAGCCAAATTCCACAACAGGCATGTCCCATGCTAGAACAAACTCAAGATCTTTCTTCTGGTTTGAAGGAACTCTCGCTTTTGCAGCAATGGCGGCCGCCAGGGCCTGGCCTGGGTAGGATTTTCTGTTCGGATCACCTTCGGAATAAAATAATATGAAATTTTTTATTTCATTCACCAATTCGTTTGTTTACTATGTTTCCAACGTAAGCAATTCGTATTTCATTCACCAACTTCTTTATTTAGAATTTTGATTTGACAGACAACGTCCAGCATTTGTGATCACAAGATAAGACCCATTTAGCTTGATGTCAAAACGTAAAAAAAGTCACAGCTAGGTCAAATACAAGATTTGCCTACGTTAAGGTTAGAGGAATCACATAATTTTTACATCCACAGCTATGATTTAAAATGTTTTATTCAACCCAGTCATAAAAGGCCAATACATTTTTTCCTAGCAGGACTGAAAATATTACAATTGTGCGTATTTACTATACAGAGTTCTTTATAATGCCCTCCCCTCTTACGGTGAGAATGGCCGAGTAGTGAGTGAGTCAGACTGGCAATCCACAGTTGTGGGTTCGATTTCTATCCAGACCAAACTCGCCATGGAAGAGTGAGGAGAGTCGCCAGCTCTATGTTATTCCAGGCAAAAGGCAAACGGAATCACGAGGTTCAGTCGAACATCGAGAGGAAGGACTGGGGTCGCACTGCTTAGATTAGCCCTTGACATTCAGTGGTTCCCCTGTGCTCAGCACAGAAACCCATACCTTGTGAAAATAACAAGCGTATGTGCCTATCAATCTAAAAAAAATCTATCAAACCTCTCGCAGTTTAACTAAAATGAGCCTTACACGAATACAACACAGACAAGACAAGGTCATCGTATCGTACCTGCTTTATTACTCAGCAGTCCATCTTCTGCCAAGTCGTCCCAAACTTTACGACAAGGCGTTCTGGAATCGAATGCGACTTTCGACGTAACGGATACGGAAGCATCGCCATTCTAAGGAAAAAGAGACAGATGTTGTGCGTCAGTTTAAATAATTTCATCCAGCAAATCTATAATCAAATATCCTAACGAAAATGATAGATTAAAAGTCGAGCTTGGACTAAGAGAAGAAGGACGACGACTTCTATACCAACCATCAATATTGTTATGGAGCCAAATTATAATTTGCGCTGATAAAACATAGTGTACTTCAAAACAAGCCAGTTTGTAAATTCCGTATGTTCTATAACCAATATTATGGATGCATCGCTTGCATAAATTGCAAGTACAGCTGAAAGATTATATGGCTTTCGTTGTTGTTTTGAAGGTATTTAATGATTGATCGATTTGTTTCCACGTCTGAATTCTAGCTGATAAAGATAGATTTCTCGAAGTTTAATTTTTCTTATCATTTCATTTTCAGTGAGTCTTTTTTCTTCCGCGCAGCGGTGTGTAACCTGTCTATATGTGGAGTCTGTAATGCCGAATCTCTTTTTCTCGAACTTTTTATAGTCTAGAAACGTCATTGATGAAATTTGTGTCTTTGCAATGACCAATTAGACAGCTTCCCACGTTTGCAAATTTCTAGAATTTTGTCATTTTAGAGGAATCTTTAATTCAATTATGACTCGAGTTCCGAAATTTGCTAGATCTATAAGAGACAGATTTAAATCCGTATTATTAGTTGGTTACATTTGAGTTATAGTTTATGCTAGCTTTAATTAAGCAATATAGACAAATCATGGATGCATGAGTCAAAAAGTTTTAGTAAGAAAAATTTGGAAGATTTTGGTATGCTTTGATTATATTATATCACATTATATTATATTATATTATATTATATTATATTATATTATATTATATTATAT
>JAACYV020276186.1:4152-34148 GCA_009936425.2 Chrysaora fuscescens | reverse complement strand
TTTTGCCTTAGCATTATTTACCTTTTGGGCCAAAATAGAAGTGAAAGCAGATGTGAAATGGAAACGAAGCGAGCAGCAGAGACAGTTTAAAACGAGGTTGTCGTTAGCCTGTTGGATTCATGGCCTAGTTGTTGAGGTGAGGTAGTAACTAGATTCTCTTACATATCAGCTGTCCTGGTTGTTGAAGAAACTGGGGTCTAAACCGGTCGGACAGACAGACATAAAGACTTTTTCACTATGTCGGTTGCATATACATTTGGTATTTACTTTATCATGCTTTTCCCTCAAGATGCCAAATCGCTTGACGAGAGTTATGTATCATTTTCGACAAAAACACCTTACCGGTTTGCCCAAAATCTTGATATAACAGTTAAAAGGCCTCATGAGAGATGTCAAGCTGTTCAGCTGAATATGGTCTTCCGACATGGAACACGTTTTCCGAGTACAAATGATGTTTTAAAAATTAATAAAATGCTGGACATAATCAAAGGGTACACAGACTTAAACAGAAATCTTGAACACCATATTAAAAACAAGCTAGGGTTAAATCTACAGTTTCCTTTCACAGAACTTGATGATAAACTTCTTACAGAGGAAGGTGACAAAGAGCTTTACAATTTGGGTGTTAGATTTAGACAGCGCTTTCCAGAGCTTTTTGAAAAGCCATTTTCAGTGAATGAGCTGAAATTTGCAAGCACTTGCAAGGAAAGATCTAGCCGCAGTGCCAATGCATTTGCAATTGGATTACTTGAAGGACAAGGAGATGTTGGAAAATGTCGGATCCAGCCTGTAGCATTACACATCAAGCCATGTGCAAATGATGAAATCCTCCGTTACTTTGATCTGTGTGACAAGTATCAAAAACATGTAGAGAACAATGAAACTGCTGATATAGAATTGAATAGATTTATGGATGGTCCTAATGTGGCAAAAGTTATTGAAAAGGTAAAGAAGAGGCTGCAATTAGAAAACGACACAAAACTGAGCTCAAATGATATCAAATCCATGTATCTGAGTTGTGCTTATAATGTTGGTATTCTCAACAGTGCTCTTGGTAGTGATTGGTGCCAATTGTTTGAAACTGAAGATTTCAATGTCATGGAATATGGTCTTGATTTAAAAGCATTTTATAAAAGAAGTGCAGCGTACAAGATAACATATGAAAGTAGTTGCCCATTGCTTAGAGATATTTTCCATTCAATTCAAGCAAAAGCTGGAAGGCTAATAGATTACAAGCCATTAAAAGGAATATTCCGATCATCTCATGCAGAAACACTTGTCCCATTATATGCATTGATGGGGTTGCTTCTTGATGAAGAACACTTGATGGCCAACAATTATGAACAAATGCAAGAAAGGCAATTTAGAGGCAGCAAAATAGCTCCATTTGGTGGAAACATAGCTTTTGTCCTTTATAAATGCCCAAATGATGTTTATAAAATTCAGCTATATAATAATGAAAAACTTTTGAAGTTACCATGCTGCAATTCAGAAATTGACTGTCCGCTTGAAATTTTTGAGAGTTGTTATCAGAAGATAATAGATGGGTGTGATTTCCATGAGATGTGCAAAACAAATGAAACAGCTGAACATGATGAATTTTGACATTACGTGATCTGGCCATTCTGTTGCATTTCACTTCGAACATTGAATTAAAATTTTTTAAATGCAAATGGAATTGTTTTCCTTTTTTAATATGGTAAGCTAATCAGGGTTGAAAATGAGATTTACAAAATAATCATAATTGTATAAGCTTTGTGGCTTCTTTCTCAAAGCATTTCCTTTTTCAAAGGGTTAACGAGAGGAAATCATTATTAAGCTGAATAAATTGACTGCTTACTACAACCTATATATAACTGCATATTCGTAAAAAAAATTATTACCCAAAATTGAAAAGCTAAATTATAGACATTGATTTAAGGGACTCCTAACTACTGGTGCCTGGTGCAAATAAATTGAGATATTGAAATCTTTTTACATTACAGCAAAAGCTCTCATCATGCTTTACAGAAAGACCCTGCTAAAAAGCAAATCCTTCCAAATAGCAATATTGCTTTTGACAACTGTAAGAGGCAGCTTCTATCATTTTGCTAAGGCATAAGTTTTGATTTGGAAAGAATTTTAAACCAAATTAATTAGTCTTTTTATATGCCCTACATTGCTCAAAGAAATGAATAAGAAAAGTTCTGTGAACCAAATTAGCGTTTCTGGTATTACTTTAAGGATCTTGAAGTTACTTAAGGATCTTTAAGTGCTGAGGCACAACAGCCTGTGAGTTATGGCTTCAAAGACCAATATACTTATATCTCTATAAGTAATTAATTAGACTTTGTTAACCTTTGATTTAGAATACAGCAAACTCTGGACTGTTCAAATCATAGCAAAAAATAATATCTT
Source organism: Chrysaora fuscescens (assembly GCA_009936425.2). Taxonomy (NCBI): domain Eukaryota; kingdom Metazoa; phylum Cnidaria; class Scyphozoa; order Semaeostomeae; family Pelagiidae; genus Chrysaora; species Chrysaora fuscescens. The sequence goes on along the minus strand of JAACYV020276186.1, from coordinate 31,751 downwards.
AAATCTTAGTTATCCTGATTTCAATTAACTGGGAAAAATGAAGAATTTCTTGCAGAGTTTGAATACATAAATAAATCTAAACATGAATTTGACTTATTTGTTTCCAGGCACAGCTTTAGATCAATAAATAGGTTGAGAATAGAAAGTACTTACAGTTAGTACAGATCTCATCTATATTTTGAATGTACTGCAGATTAGAATGATGGCAGCGAAGATTGGAATAATTACCGAAAGTTCTTATGGCCAGTGCTAGTATCGGCGGAATGAAAAGACGAACTGATTCCTGACGTCATTTGCAACTGGCCAGCTAACACATCTACAAGATCAGACTCTGAAAAGGACAATCCTCTGAGTTGGCTTTGCTGAAAAACAAACAATTTGACATCTATCATTTGTTCAATCTAACTATCCATATATCCAAGATATATCATACTGCTTCCTAGCGCTTCTTTCAAGAGCCGACATACAACAAATTAACTTGTTTTAAATGGGGCAAAACTTTGGATTTATCAAAAAGTGGATGGGGCAATTGTCTCGTAAAAGTGAAATGACACAAGATGATAACACAGAATACCAATCCAATACAAATGCTTAATATAAAGATAAATGCAAAAAAATGAAAGAAAACCCAGCAAACTAGGCGCAATCTTAAAGGACCACAGTCCCCTGATTCGCAGTCCTTGATAATAAATTGTTTTATATTATGCAAAATAATCATTACTCGCTGCATCAGGGAAAAATAATATTTTGTTCAAAATAACTGACCTTTATGGACCTCTGGGGAATGGGCGATCGAGGCGGTGTCACTGTTACAATAGGGTTTTTTACTCTATCCAGTTGAGGTGAATTGTCTTTTACATTCTCATGAGTACCATTGTAATCAATGTCCCACGTGTAACATTCTGCACGTTTTTCACTTTTTCTAAATGAAATAGCAGGCGGTGAAGTATTTATGTCAGACTTTTTATTTGAGAAAGATGTTCTTCCTGGCTTTGGCGGCCTTGGAGGTGGGTTGATCATTTCAGTTGAGCTAGATAGTGTGGAGGTGTTTAGGGGTTGTGCGTTTGGGGTTCGTGGCTGCACTTTAGGAGGTGTATTAGTATAAACTCTATTTCCAGAATCTATGTAGCCATGAGAAAAGGCTGAAGAACCTTTTTCTCTAGGAGAAAGGAGGCATCCAGTTGGGGAAGGAATGCGTTCAGGGAGAGGTGGAGGTAAACCATGATTAACACTTTGCTTCTTCCAGGCTTTTACGTCACTGTCTTTAGGTGGTCGAGGTGGCAGATTGGCAGGATGCTGACCAGAACGAGGCTGGCTATCGGGAATTGATCTCATTATTTCATCATCAGTGTTTGGAATTCCTGGCGAATGAAATTCTTTTGGCAGTGGACTCATATTCAGTTTATTTCGCGAACTATCAAGACCTCCAACACTTTCAACTGCTTTTACAACAGATCTTTTAGGGAAGCTGGGGATCTTTCCAGACCCCGACTTGAAGCCATGCGATAAAGGATCACGTGAGAGTTGATGTGAAACCGAGGCCATGGACGAATGAGAAAGTGTTGGTCGAAGTCCTTTGTGTTTATGTAATAGACCGTTAGGCGATAAATCAGTGAGAGAAGAACCGACGCTTGGTGAACATAAGGTTGTTCTGCTCCGCTTTTTAAATTTGTCAAGAATGGGAGATCCCTTTTCGGTTGGTGAAACCATTTCAGAAAAACTACGAGGTCTTTCGCCACGCTCCTTTGAAGCAATAACATCATTATGAGTAAGAATGGCTAAGTTTCGATGATTGCTTCCTTTATCACCGTCTGCTGTATCTGTAAAACTCACTTCATTAATTTTCTCGAGTCTAAACTTTCGACTGGCAATAGTTTGTCCATCTTGAGTATCAGAATCTAACGCTAGTGACATATTGAAATCAACAACGCCAACGGCCGGCTCACTTGACCGGCGTATCTCAGTAAGCTCCGGTTGCTTGCTCTGAATTCCGCCGGTACTGTTACTCTTAATGAAATATGTTTTCTTTTGCGGTTCAGTCAAGTCAGCTACAACTTGAGCAAGTAAAGTAGATGCTTGATCGGATGTTAAAGGTTTTTCTGCTTCATCATCAGCAATGATATCAATATAAGGATGAGCATTGACGTCATCCATAGTATTCTCACCTGAAGAGAAATCATTTTCACTTTTTGACTCAATCATGGTTTTTGAAAACGTATGCGATGTTTTCCAATTAGCTTTTCCAGTTTGTTTATCTGTGATACTTACTGAAGACTTCTCTTCTAAGGTAAAAACCTCCTCACTGCATTCTTCTTGATCGTTAATTGGAATCTTTAAACTATTTGTATTAATAAATGAAGTTGGACTTATTGATGCAGTCTGGCATGTCGATTTATGAGCAGATGATCGACCCAGAGCAACTTGACTGAAAATTCTTTCACTGTGAGTTCGACGTGGTCGTACGGAAACTGTCACATTGCACTGTTGATCAGAGCGGCTCCGAGTTGCAACTTTATGCACCATTTCTGCATCGGATTCCGATGAACTTCCACTTGATATATCAAGCAGCGCTTTCTTTCCATCTTGCCACGAAACAGCCTCGCGTATGTCTTGAATAATCGGTTCACAATGTTTGGTTTTCAACGTCAGTCTTCCTTTACCAAAGTGACAGCGTCTAAGAAATGAACATTTACGAATTAGCATCAAAGTTTATCACTTTACTCATCTATCACCAGTAGAACACTTACCAATTTAAGCATGAAGTAAAATTTTAAACAGAATTGCAAGCAAGCAAGTTAGAGGCATTAAATAGGGTACCCACAGACACACACTTAGGTCTTTCGAACTCAACTTCTCATCCTCAGATAATAACATTGATAAAAAACGAAAAACTTTGGTGCAATTCTATCCATGTTGTGCAATTTGCATCCATCTCTACTCAAGTAACAGCTTGAGATCATATCTTAGATAAAATTTGGCCAGTTGCATCCATCACAATATTACGCTATTCTCAGGGTCTTTATCAAGGAATTAATCAAACAAGCTGTATAATTGTATAATTATCAGCTATATAACTGTATTCATTTGAATTTTGAAAACAACTCTCTTATTTTATAAAGTATTATGGTTAGAGGCCATCTCGGTCTAGATACCAATTGATAGGAAAAAAACTTATGAAGCTAGGCATCTGCTTTTTCTAAACTCAAACTAGGTACTTACTTGTAAGAAAGCTAGTGTACTTAGAAATACCTGCAGGTTGCTGCTTACCTTCCAGTTTCTAAAACAATTTGTTGTTGATCAGGCTGACTTTTGAAGCCACGCAATTGAGTCAACGGCCAACTTAGGACATCATCTTTTCGATCAAGCTGTTTCAGAAATATCCGCGACTTTGTGATTCGCAGAATATAACTTCCTTGCAAGTTATTGACTGTTGCTAGTGGTGTACTCTGGATTGCAACTTCAAATCCTTTTGAGTTTGAAAGAAACATTAGTAAAAAATCGTTCAAGCAAGGACAGATTTAAGCCATCGTAAGTTACATCGGTTATAACCCAGACCATATCTACATCTATTGCCATATGGACTGGATTGTGTACATTAAAGCCTCTCTTGGCATTTATTATGTATAAATTTTACAATAAGGAATTATAGAATCAGATAGCTTATTCAGTTAAACCCAATATTATCTTAGTAGATATTATCTCAAGACCATACATACGAGATGGAAATGTAATATCAACAGAACAGCACAGGACATACAATGATTTGTCAGTTCGTGTGTTGTGGTTGTGGTAGACAAACATCCTCGTTTGTACTAAGAAAGGTGAGTGGTATGGTCCACAATATTAAAATATCCCTTTGCTGTGATTAATTCAAGGGCTGTAAACTAGTTGGTTTATATCGTCTAGGCCGTGTGAAGACAATGCAGTCTCTATTGGGCTAACAAATAAGTTAAATGCAATGCAATCCTTCAGAATAACATGAAGCATTTAGTAATTCACAGAGTAATTAACTGAAACACTGCGAAATGCTAGCTTGAGTGTTTCCATTTCCTTCGTGCGCTATAAGTATCATATTAATTGAAAACGTTGTTAATAAAGTTATCGAAGTTAATCTTATCCTGGTCAAAAAAAAGATATCAATTCAATTCAACTCACCACTGGTTGAAGACTTGGGGTTCACATCCTCCATTTTTGAATCAATATAAGCACTGTGAACCTGTTGTAATTGGGGGTGGCGGGCGACAGCAGAAGGCCCCCCTTCAGGACTTATCCTACTGAGCAATGAAGAATTAATTGACTCATCTGTATATTTCGAGAAAACCCCTATCCATTCACTTCGCAGCAATTCGTTATCACAGGCAAACAGAAGTGGTGAACGTCCGAGTACAACGACTTGGAAAGCATATTGTTTTGATTTTGATGTATTTACTGCTCCTACATGCTTGACATTGTCTAAAAACAAAGTTTGTTTTGCTAGTCTGAGAGAAGCATCCCTGTATTCATCAAGCAATAGGCTTGAATAAGCAGTCGACTTCTTCAGCACGAAATAACCAGATTGCCATGGCTGCAAAGGAACAAAAGGGAATATGATAGAGTTTTAAACTAAAACGTACATGTATAAAATATGTTAAAGATCTAATCAAGGCGTAGGAAATCGTTAAAATAGGAAGATAAAGCTGACTTTAGGAAGCTATATTACTCTACAGACTTTCCACAAGTCGGGAGAGGGGAGAGGGGAAGGGGGTTACAAATAGCCCAAAAAGCGATCGGAAATAGTGCAGTTTAAGTCATATGTAGTTATTTTGCTTATACTTTGCAGAAAACCAATCTATAATAAAAAGAGCCAATCTATTTTGATCCATATAATACGGAAATTTGAATCAGACAATGATAGCTATAAAATTGAATATCTTATGACGTTAATTAAGAGCAGCTTGGCTCGAAATAAAGTAGCATCTGCGTAATTGTGGTGAACACATAATGAAACTCTAACATTTGGGATTTAGACTGTATCATTGTTTGATTTGAATTTCCAAGGTGAAGACGTCATCCTTAAAGGAAGTCTATGTAAAATTAAGCCATCTAAAAGCCCTATGAACAGGTTAATGCTTGATCAAGAATATGGCTTGGAATCATAATATATATCCTATCATTGAAATATAGGAATAACAATTAAGATCAGAGTGACATGGACAATGCACAAGAAAAATCAATCATGATCACCAACATGATTATCTAAGAATCCCACACAGAGGCAATCAAATTCTTAATCCATTTTAATCTTGCTGCTGTGTTCCTCTTCCACAAGGATATTCTGGGTATTATTGTTTACTTCATATTGCATTTAATTGCATGACTAAAGCTACTCTATTCATAGAATGGATTAATTTTCCCACTATCTTTAGATAAAAACTTGCAGATTTTCCCATTTGTGGAGTTGCATTTACTTCTTTCACAGAAACAAAACTCTAACAGTTTCAATAGCCTAGGTCAAAAAACATTTTATTTTACTGAAATGTGCTCTTTCCTGAAAGAGTGGAGGCTATACTGATATTGATGTTTTCATTCTTCCCCTATATTTGTATTTGCTTTAATTGAAAAATGGGCTTTGATCATTATATCAATTAATTTGACATTAATAAGCTTTTGAATATATATTGTTTACAGCTACATAATATATATTGTTTATATATATAATTTAAATTTCCAAAGGCAGATCAATGGATGATTACACCTGAATCTGTCAGCACACAATGTATTAGACCTTGAATTAAATTAGAATTTCAAATATATATGATGCAAGGGAGCATTTTCTGTACATAGACTCTAGGATATTAGTCGATGGTAGGGGTTTTTCCGTCGTTCTCTAATGCTCTCTTGACATACAGGTGTAAATCTTCTGTGTGAGATTTGCAAATACTGCTGATTCTTTTGAGGACACCAAATAAAAGGTTGGCAAACTACTTTCTTGACAATATACCTAACACTCTGCTATTTTTAATGCCTCTATTTGTATACACACACTCACTGGCACACAGATGAAGTTCTGAAAATTCATGGAAAGTGATCTATTTTGTGTTGGATTTACTTCAAATTTTAAAGATATGTTTCTATCAGAGTATTTCCAAAAGGGCGTTCTGTTAGTTGAAATTCTATCATCTAGAGATAGAACCATGCCATGCAATATAGTGTCCAAGTAACAACTAATTTAGCAAGCCTCAAAATATGGTCCATTTATTTAATAATTGGTAAACAATTGTTTTTTATACAAATTTTTCTAAGGTCTGTTCAGTGTAATTGCATTTTATATTGTATTTAAATAACAAACAGAGTTATTTAGCAACTCAATATCAAATTTCATCACAGCATGGGCTTTTCTCCTGTGACAAAACAACTGGCAGACAACACAATAATGAATATTTTGGGGGCTTATTACTCCAAACCCAATTCTCGATAAGGTCCACCATTTAAATTTTAGAGATAATTCATGAAGAATTGACCTAATAGGCAAAAATTAAAAAAAAAGGGAAACAGATGATTCAAAATATAAACTTGAACTTTGTGAATGTTTCAATAAAATCTTCATCAGTGACTTGAAAAGATACTTAAATTTATCATATCAATCAATAACTGGTAGCATAAGAATTATTTCGTCATTATAACAATTATTGCTATTTAATATTCCGGGGGTAAAATATTTCCCAATAAACAAACAAGACTCTAAACTAAATGAATAGACAGTTTCGATGAGTTATCAGCCCTTTACATAGTATTGCCCTTTTTAAAAAATAGAGGAAATGTTATGACACTAACCCTTCGCAGTGTTGTTGAAGACCTTTCTCTCTTCTTGTGCATGAAGCCTTGTTTCAACACCATCTCCTGGCCAGCAGCCATGGCAATGTGAGGAAACGAACTTGCCTTCGCTAGCCAAGCATCTGGGAATTCAAAACAACGAGTATATATCTCGAAAAAGAAAAATCTTTTTCAGGAAAGCAGTTAACCAAGACAATTAGAATTAGCCACAACGTTTATTTCTTCAACTTGTCTCTTCCTCGTCTTGTGAATTGGTAGATCCAGCTAGGCTGCAAGCTTGCTTTGGTTTTAAATTTCGTAAAAAGATCCTGTTTCTCCCAATCCTTCAGATCTATTTTGGTTTGTAAATAATTTGATTCCACTGTTTGTTACCATGCACATGTTATGCCCACTCAAAGTATTATCTTTTTGATCTCATAAATGATCCACTGGTGTCCACAGAAATCAAAATTCTCCATTTATTATTCCTCTTTGCTCCGTTCGTTCATCTGTGAGCTTTCATCCATGCAGTCTCGTTTTCAAATTAAAGAGCCTCTAATCGATCAAAATATTTGATAGCTCCTGGAAGCTTACGTACCCCAGTGATCAGTGACGTACCAGTAGCTCCCAATCTCTATAGATACCCATATACACCTCTTCATGTCAATATGGGGACCACTTACCTTGTGGATTGGGTGGGGGCAGTCAAGTCATCTCTCCGTTGCGCCGCTGAGTAGTCGCTCCCCTTTACGTTTCGTGTTAGTAGTGAATTGTCTCGCCTGCATCCGCTAGTAGCTTTTAAGAATACTAGAACTAAAGATTGTGTTTTATTTTCTCGCCTCGCCGTCAGTGTTCCTGTTTCACAATTATTCCTGTTTCCATCTACTGCGACGCAAGTCTTTTTTAAAGTTTTTGATCTGGATACACAGCTCTGGTATTCGTGTCCTTTCCTTTCAAGTCAATATTGCAGATTACCTTTTTTGTAATTAATTACTATTCTATAAGTACTCTACCCTAGGTATCCAATTATGCAAGCCAGGGCAACAATAAAATCGCATTCAAATCGAAATATTTACATCATGTGCTAATTATTTTTATATAGGCATCTTTTTTAATTTCACAATAAATTAAACAAAGCCGATTTAAATGCCAAATATCTCCCAGAGTAATAAAGCAACAAGGTGAAATATTTTTGAAAGAGTTACTTTTGAACTACATTAAGGAATGGGTTGGATGCGATCTTCAACAAGCTTCTCAAAGAAAAATGTCCCGTGAAGATTGGCGTTAATCCGCAAAGGCCACAGCAGCCCGTTTGGAGCCAACTGATTTAGAGAGAGAGATTTTTAATTCGAAGATTATGCTCTTGCTTAGAAGCAAAGGAAGATAGAAGATATTTTCTAAGAACCCTGGTTCTCAAAATGACCTTTTGAGAATTTCCAGGGAAAAATCAGAGGGAAGGGGGTTGTTGTATTACTGAGAGATCCATACCCTTTCATAATTAATAGATTCAAGGCAGGTGTCATCTGTTAAAAGGGGTTGAATACTGTAATGCCCAAAACGTTTTCTCTGAGCAAATTCGAGGCAAATTAAAGACAACTTTCACTGGCCATTGAAATTCGGATTGTGAATGATGGGAAATATTCAGAGATGATGTTACTGTAGAATGCCATGGAAACCCCCTTCAGCTCTGATAGCTGCATTTTTATTACTTATTTGGTTGCAGTTAATATTGTGAACTGAACTGTGTTAAAAATTAGAAGCTAATATTTTCTTTGCTCGCTGACCTTGTTTTGAAACTGATCTAAGGACATGCTTTCTGCATTGCACTTGATTAGAATGAAAATAAGGCAACGATAAGCATATACGATAATATACACATTTTCATATCAACATTTTCAAATCAACAATCAACAAACTTACCACTTTGCTGCTCAGAAATACTGCTTGAACTGCTGCTTCTTCTCGTCGAATTCCAAGAAGAAAATCCACTCAGAAATTTGCGCAGAGACATGTTTTACGAATCGTTTTTCTTTAAAGAAGAGTAAAAATAATTTAGTCTTCCCTCTTATCGGATCTGTTGATGCAGGTAAAAGTTTGAGTTATGATCGTCGCCGGGGGGATGAATTTTGTTGATCAGAAAACAATACTACACTAATTTCAATGAATTTCCAGCATTAAAATGATTAAAAACGTATTTAAAAGTTCATACAAAAAACCAAACTAATCTATCAGTATGGTTGAGTAACCCACAGCACTTACTTGAATAAAGTTATTATAAGTTATTAATTTTGATACAGCAAAAAGTGCTGCAGAGAATAAACCCGATTTTAGCCTCACGAGCCTGTTTATATCATTTTGGTCTCCAGTACCGTACCGTTTTGAAATGGCAGAAATGAATCTCAAAGCTGAATCTCTCAATCGCCTGATGAATTTCACCAAAACTTCTTAGGATAAAACATTGTTTTAACAGTTTATTAAAAGCAGGGCCGCAACGTAATGTTAATTCAAACATTGGCTTGTTTTGAAGAAGTCTTTACAAGCGCTTCTTTTTAATAATAAATTGGAAATTAAACAAGATTCTGTAATTGTTTATGTCTGTTCCACAATAAAAACTTTCTTATCAAAATTGAGTGTGTTCTTCATGAGGAAAACTGAGTGACCCCCTGGTTTAAAGAGGTATGAGCACCTGCCGTTGGTGCACTAAGTCAGCTGAAAAGCATTCACAGCAACTGGGTCTTCATTATTGGTGTTTATCATTATTATTATGCTTGCAATTGTTGTCATGAGTTTCGGCTTTATCTCCTAAGAAATTTAGTCATGCTAATGTGCTAATTTAGCTATGCTAGTGTGGGAAACGTTTTGGGTGGATTTGACGAAACAAGTGTCAGAACCTTTGCTTTTTCATTAAGACGGGCATCAATGAACAGAGAAGGAGACTTCGAAATCAAATTTGATCTTTTGACTTAATTTAATTTGAATGAAATTTAATTTTTCCATTTTATATTTTTGTTGTATTTATCTCTTTATATTATCGTTTTATTAATTAAATTATTTTTTTAGCACATCAGTTTCAAAAACAGTAAGTATTACTAAAATGACTTTTTACGTGGGATATACTGTACTTAATTTTAAATTCTTGCAGCCATTCTTTATAGAGATGGAAACGTAGATTGAATTCTGATGCGTTTGATTAGTCTATTCTTTACACAAATATTACATGAGCATTGGTTTTCATAACTTTACCAGATTCATTTTCAGTGCATCTAAAGGGAATCCTGTGGTTTGGTGATAATATGAGAAAGGACTAGGGACACACTGCTTAGATTAGCCAAGGGCGGGCATGTCACACTAGGTAGGATGGTTTTACCTTTGTCCCAAAACTGGTAGTTCGCTAAAATAAATTGCACCACCTTTGTCCCAAAAACTGGTCGTTTTTGATGACAAATTTCCGCTGTTATTTTTCATTTATTTGGTGGACAACCTTAACGTGATTTGTCGCTGGCGATGTTTGTCCAAAAACCGGTAGTTTCGACTTTTGACCAATCGACCAAAAGTTGGACAGCAAGTGTGTGTGACTTTTAAAGCAAATCAAATAGTGCTGTCTGGAAAAGCAATTGGAACTGAATTCAGCAGACCTCAGGACACAACGACAAAAGGTCCTTGAACAAAGCCTACTGCAAGGTTTAAAAGTTGATGTCCACAGATCATAAATTGCATCTATTCCCAAGACACTAAATCCTGTGACTTAAAAAAATATATTTAAATCTGTAAATTTCGCAAATATCAAGGCAACTCTTGTAGAGATTAATTGATTCTTTCGTGCTCTGGAACATGCGAATTTCGAGACTTGTCTCGCATTACTACATCACATGACCACCAGCCAGCTGTTGGTATTTCAAACCAGACATTCGACTAACATAACTCAAGAATGTTGCAGCAGATGCAAAATAAAAGAAAAGATGTAGCGAAAATGACATTTCATCTCTCTTAAATAAGTAAGTATAGTTAAATAGTTGTAGGAAGCGCAGAACAGAGCATAAGGCCCCCTTTTACAAAATTCAGCAAAGGCCCCCCTCTTCGTGATGACAGTACCCATTTTGCGCCCTCTCGCTTTCATTGACGTTACTACGGTCCTGACAGTTATTGTGACAGCATTAATCAGCGTGATTCAACTGTTCACGTGTCTTTAAAACATCCAGTCTCTTTTACAATCCTGCCATTTACTGACAATCCATACAGAAATGTCATTATCTGAAGAAAAATTAGTAGCTACAGCGATCGTTCGAGTTCAGACATTTTGTATGAAAACATCAAATTTAGGTGTGTTGAGAAACAAAGTTATAGCAATAATAACCCAAACAAAGATGAACGACATGAGAAATAGGCGATCAGCAATTTGAGAAACGCAGCGCCAGAAATCTTTGGTGTTTCCATCTTCAATTTTTCTATTCTGCTCATCAATCAAGGAGGTAATATTCCTAAGACATTCTTGATCAGGTTTTAATGCTGATTTAGGGGAGTCTAAAGAACTGAAACCACTTGAAAAATGCTGATCCCATAAGAGCTTTGTTTCATAAGCCTCTCCACAACAACTGCTATCACTTGTTTCAGGATATCCAGAAGAAGATGAATCCTTCTCAAGATCAAACATTTCCATCTCTTCGATTTCCCGTTCATTGGGTCTAGCAAGATGTAATCTTCTTCTTTCTTTCGCAAATTTCGGCAAGGTTTCATCTTGATGATCAGACTTTACACTTTTCTTCTTTGTTTGCATGCAAGAAAATCGTGACAAACAAGGAGTCTTGGTGACAAACATCAATGGGCCTAGCACACCTATGACCACTGAGCGTACTATCGTGGGCATTGGCTTGTCTATTCTCAAGCGCATTGAAACAGCACTTGTCACCACAGTTAATACCATCATAGACATACAAAACAGCATTAATTTAGCAACAATTGGCACTGTATCAGAACTTACAGGCATTTTATCACCAACCATCATGTACGTGACAGTTATAGCCAAAAAGCAATCAAAAACAAGGCCCATTCTTGAACCAGTTACATCAGGAAGCATGAAATTCATTAGAGAAAAAACCATAACAACTATCGCAGGAAGAATGATGTTGTAAACATAAAATCCAGGCTGTCTTTCTAAGACTAGCTCAAACGTCACATCAATAATAGGGTCTTCACAACATCTACAAGAAAAGAAGAAACAGTTTAAGGTTCTCTTGTTCGGTCAATTTTGTTATCATTGATTCAAATAAATAAGTTCTTACAAGGCGACTTGCTCAACGATTGACCATGGCTTTCGATGATTTATGGGATATAGACAGAGAGATGAAGGCCAAATGGTTGCTGTAAGTAAAGACTTTTACAGCTATAGCCATACTTTTGAACTGATCGCCTACTGACACAAGATAAATACCTCATCGAGAGGAGTTGCAGCATTTGTTGTACTTACAACAGCTAGGGATCGAGCATTGGGCCTTTCTCTTGCTGTGCTTTCTTAATAGATTATTGAGTCTCACCTTGTGATATTATAATAATATAACTTCTTTAGTGAAGACCAAAGCAAAAAGAAATGGCTTGGCCGTGAAAGAGACCTAGTGCCGAAATACACCCAAAAATATTTATTTCAATAATTGCACATTCAAAACAACTCTTCACTGCAATGAAATATATTTTACTTACTCATACTTCACGACGTGTTTGATGGATGCTGTCTTTCGGAGATAAAACGAAGAGCTTGGCAAGTAAGCTTCTAAATCTGCATCATCTCGATAGGCTGTGAGATTAATTCCACCACTCAAATAAGTCCATGAACCAAATTTCAGAGGGCAAATCTGCATGTCGAATGGGAAATATGTAATATCGATGCTGCAACTGGATGTTAATATTGCAGGGATATACCAATTATGGCTGCCATCAGAATGGATATCCACACGTGTTTTGAACTGATCCATGCTTCCGCCATGTTTTCCATTTTTAGCACTAAAGAGAAATAAACAAAACTCTGCAACAAACTCGTTTCAAATAAACTGTAAGAAATTATAGCTGAACTCACTCTCAAATCCCATCAGAAAGCCAAATCGAAATTAATTATAAGGAAGGAGAGAGAGAAAGATGGAATCAGTATATTGCCAACTGCATCAGCTAACAGAAATAAAAGCTTCATACAGAAGAATACAAAAATTAGAGCGTGCGCGAGGAGAAAACAACTAACTTGTTATAAAGAACAATGTCTGGTGTCCAAAGGAACTTTTTATCAACAACCAAACTGTTAATTCCGCCATAGTCTTCTGGATTCCACCGCAGCAGTTCGTTCGTCCATCTCTGTTGACAACAAATATCTCAGTTAGCTTCAACAATAAGAAATCAAATCTTTATTTCTATTGTCCATCGTTTTGGATTGAGAAGCTAGCTAGAATAAATAAATCCATATTGCACTTTCTTTTTCATGAATAACTAGGTTTCTTACCCTGTTTATTTATTCACCCCCTAGATTTATCATCTAATTCATTTAATTTCTTTTTACAGCACTATTTACCTGTCGGATCCAGAGATTTGTCTTCAAGTTTTGTTCTTTGTCATCCTATCAGAATAAATCATTGTTTGGATTATTATTACTATAAAAGAAGACTCAAAATTAAACACAACTTTATTTGCATCAGTATTTTGTTATTATTTATTGATAAATTCGATAAACTTACTAAATCAATGAGTTGCACAAGAGCCACATCGAGCGAAAGTTGGACTGGTTTGCTTTTGTCTTTCACTGGTCTTATGCTACGATCATAACCACTATGGGTAAACAAGTCTTCAAAAAGCTCACTTTCATTTGTTTGAAATGGATTGCCTTTCGAACCAGCTAGAAATTAAGAAGAAAAAGTAACAATTACAAATTTAATTAATGATTTGATCATTGAAATAGGAAATAGCAATTAAGTTATTGCAATAAATCTATGATTATTCGTAGGTTTAAAAATAAATCTTGATTTATGACCAATTCAAAAACAGTTTTAAGATGGAACAGTGACAAGTACCGAGGACATGTATCAGTTAAAAACTCGTTTTGAAATACCAATACTTTGATTGTTTGACCGCCATCTTCAATTCAACAACTGGGTATAACGTATCATCAGTACAGTGGAGGATGCGAGGTACAGTGTTGGGGTATCATCAATACAGTGGAGTGTTATCATCAGTACAGTGGAGGGTTATCATTAGTACAGTGGAGGGTTATCATCAGTACAGTGGAGGGTTATCATTAGTACAGTGGAGAGGTATCATTAGTACAGTGGAGAGGTATCATTAGTACAGTGGAGGGATACTATCAGTACAGTGGAGGGTTATCATCAGTACAGTTGAGGGTTATCATTAATACAGTGGAGGGTTATCATTAGTACAGTGAAGGGCTATCATTAGTACAGTGGAGGGTTATCATTAGTACAGTGGAGAGGTATCATTAGTACAGTGGAGGGATATTATCAGTACAGTGGAGGGTTATCATCAGTACAGTGGAGGGTTATCATTAGTACAGTGGAGGGATATCATCAGTACAGTGGAGGGTTATCATTAGTACAGTGGAGGGATATCATCAGTACAGTTGAGGGTTATTATCAGTACAGTTAAGGGTTATCATCAGTACAGTGGAGTGTTATCATTAGTACAGTGAAGGGTTATCATTAGTACAGTGTTGGGGTATCATCAATACAGTGTTGGGGTATCATCAATACAGTGGAGTGCTGTCATCAGTACAGCGGAGGGTTATCATTAGTACAGTGAAAGGTTATCATTAGTGCAGTGGAGGGATATCATCAATATCTATCAGTGTTTCTGTTCTTATTACTCATCCAGTTCTCAGCAATATTCTCATCAATCAATGAATGTTTCTATCAATACAGATCCCATGATAAGATCAGCGAGGATAAACTGGTTGGAGTCAAATGTTTAGTTGTAACACCCCCTGATCTGCGTCAATGCTTATCCAACGATAGTAAAAACCTAGCTACCGCAAGAAGAACGATTAAGAATATTGAAATTATGAAAAGCAACAATTTGATATAAAAGGCTATTATGTTCTTAAACCTGCATTCGTTAAGGAAAGAAATGCCATTCTTTCTACATTAAATATAATCTTCGTTCGCTCTGATCTACTAAACAGTTATTTATGAGTCAATGAGCGAGTGTATCCAGAAAGACAAATCAACATCACTTACAGATCTCGAAGAAAAATGTGAAAAATGGCAGCAAACAAATGCCTAGCTTCGATGTCAAAATCATTCTCCACTCCTTGCAACAACCTAAGATAATGGAAGACAATTTTGAAAAATACTACTGCTCTGTGAAATCAATTAGTTGTTGAAATCAATCGAACAACGTGGATCAAAATTACCCACACACAATTCATTAACATTAAAGATTCCGATATATCAAGAAAGATAGTTAAACCAATAAAAAAACAATTGATTGAGAACACTTAATGGCTAACATCTTCATTTTTTGAGTTCTTTATCCCGAGATTTGCTAGGATTTCTTCCTACGACAAACGCCATAAAAATTGAAAGGCGGCTTAAACACCCTTCGTGGTTTTGTATATGATAACAACCTAAAGTTTTGACAAGAGAGAGCTCAAAAAAGCAATTAACTGCAATAACAAGATAAATGGGATGAAAATCGCAGAAAATGTTTTGAGAAATGATCTTTCCTTACCTCTGCAATTCCAAAATAGCACAAAAAACAGCAATTTAAAATCGAAATATTTTCCTATTACAAAAGAAATTCATTTGAGTTAAAAGTTCTACTTCGTGCTGGCGCGGTTTGTTCTTTTTTCTTCCACCAAAAACTTGAAATTCTGTTCCTTACATCAGAGAAATGACTTAAAAAAATCACCTAATTATTTAATCAAATGATATCACTGTTGAAGCAGTTGTAATAATTTTAGATTTTCCGTGTTAATGTTGTCCAGGATATATCTGATAAATGAGCAAATGAGTGATATCATGAGCACGCAGCTAAGTTAGTTACTGTGAATATAATAAGAGGATTTGTGACAAGTTCATAGAGATAAGACCTGACCAATACAATGCAAGCAGTTCTATAGAGCATTGTTCCAACCACAAAAAAGATCATCGATTTCGACAAAATCTTCTACGAAAATATTAAAACTTAGTAACTGTTGAAAGAGAGAAGCGAAAATGTGATTCCGATATTTGCAGAGCACTTTTGTGAAACAATAACTTGTCGAATTTCCATTGCAATATGGTTGCAAAAGCAGGAGATCAGGAAGGGACACAACAATGCTTAATCTCGCCGGCATCTAAAAAAACCATATCAATTTCACCTCTCGGTCAGTGCATCGCAGTTCAATAAGCAAAAGTGCCATTCATTCAATTCAATTTTCATTCATTACCTGAAAGAGGTTACTCATCTTGTTTTAGAAGCGCGCTATGCATTGTGGGTGCTATCGAGTCGGGCACGGATCATTATTATACGAGTTACAGATTTTTACGACCACTGCCATCTTAATTGCACAAAATAAACACAAAAGGCTGCTGATACAAGGGCTCAAAGAATACCTGAGGGTTGAACGGGAGGCGCATTTCAGTTACAGCGGAGGAGGGCAAACTATGGCTAACAATTGGCCACAGTTTTTGCATTTTCTAACAAAATTGTTCGTTATACCTTTCAAGAAGTTTGTAGAAAAATAATGAAAAACAGCTTTTCAAAGTCATTAGTGTTAATCAGTGCAATATTAGATTTTAAGCTCAAATAAAGATTTAGTGTTAGCAAACGAAAGTAAATCATAGCCAAGGTAACATGCCTATTTATCTACCAAACAAAATATACTATTATTATTGTTACCTCACTTACTTCAATAAATGTTTTATCTTTTAACACAACTACGCTAGATCAATAAATTGACGTCATACAATTATATACATGAAAACCAACATTAAAGTTAAGAGGTTGTGTTTTTTGAAAAGGACAAAAAAAGGCAAATAATTGGCCTCTTTAGGAGCTTTTTTGGCAACTTCAATGCGTTATATTGAAATTCTAAATCTCTGAATAAGTAACCCTTGACAAGTTAAGTTTGAAAATGAAAGGTTCCTATAGATTGAGTTTTTACCAAGGCAGGTGATGAAAATAGCCAAATGAGTTATTCAATATCAATTTCCAATTGAATCTTCAATTTACCCTAACCTCGTTCAACACATGTCATTATTGTATAATCTTTTCATTTGCTTGTCAATGTCTGTGAAACCAAAAGCAAGAAAACCCTCCTCCAAATAGTGAGGTCAAATACCATGGATAAGCAACGTTATAAACAGATCCAGATACACGTTGAATAGAATGATTATGGCATTTTTCTTTGAGTTGAGAGAAGTCGACGACTTAATAATCAAACTGAGACCAAATTCAATATCAATACGAATTGAGGCTTATTTTTCATTTGTAGCAGAAATATTGTTTGATAAAACTGTTACAGGGTTCATTATTACATTATCTGTTGCTTAGAAAATCTCCCCTTTTAGGACCGGCTATGGGGGGGACAGAATTTCATTAAAAACCCACAAAGAGATAATCAATTGCATTACTATTCAGCAGTATTGTATTTGGTAATTATTAACTTATCTTATACTCCACATAGGCTGACTAGGTATTGAAGAATTAGCTGAAGAAAGATATTTGATCATTATGGTTCAAACTACTATGAGACTTTACAGACCTTCATTTACCCTTAACAAGAAACACACGGTTATATAAAATTTCAAATCGATCACCTATCTACCACGCAACTACGTTTATTAACAAATATTTCAACGGCCTAATTTACACCAAATATAAAAATAAAAAACGATATGAAATTACTGCAACACACCAAAACAATGGAATGGAATCAGAAAAAGTCAGCTCATCAACAGGAAATGACGCAATCATTAATGGACAAAGTGACGGACAAGCAAGATGAAATTGCTTATTTTTCCAATCTGAACAAATTGGAAGGTCATTTTTTATAAAACCTGGACTCCACTGTCTTTTTGGTGATTAATTTGTTAAATTTTAGAATTTTCTAGGAATGACGGGCTGCAAAATAGCCAGTCATCAATTTTTAATTCAAAAAATATTAAAAAAGCAATCAAACCTCGGAAAATTGTTTATTGCGAGAAAGCTTGCCAATCGAGTCATCAATGGTCAATCGATGACCAAGTTTCTTCACTCCTAATTCTGACAAATCTTCTTTGGATAGCTCTGATAGGTGAATCCCCTGTATATCGTTCTCTATGAAGCTATCTTTGTATTGTCCCATATTTATAAAATCCAACCACAACCCAACATCTTCAACGCTCCACTTCATATACGCCTTCTCACTTAAGGCTGAAGGCAAATCCGTTTTCATCCTGCACAAATAAAATAAACTCAAATTAATTGAGCCATGAATTGACAAATTAAAATATTCAAATTAAGTAAGAAACGAGTTGAGCAAGACCATGTCTAATCCTAGGCCGAATAGCATTATAGTACGGCAGGCTGTTTTAAAGAGACTATAAAAATCTATAACACAAGATCAGATACAGTTTGACATATATCTGTTTATTTCGCTGAGTTTACTTCAGGTTCACAGTCAGAGCTGATGATAGGACAACACTTACTCGTCACTATTATGATCATGCATAAGAACCAACCTTGGAGGCGAGTATGGAGGAGGGGGGTCACTTGGATCGAGGCTTGCTGTGGGTTGAGTATCCTAAAAAGTATAACGACGTCATTAGTTTAAAGCAACAACAAAGATAACCAGAGAAAACATGACGTTACGAACAAACATGAGAGCGCTGAGTTTCCATGCAGAATTCTGTCTAATGCTTTCAAAAAACTAAAATTGTAGTAGCAAACATATAGCAAAGCTTGAGCTGATAAAAATAGATTGCCATACTAACCGCGTGTCTCTCATCCTTTATTGCATCGGAAACTGCGAGGAACTCTGACGGAGGAGGAGGTAGGGCATCTTTATCCTCATCAACAGCACTTTCGGCTTCCTGACTTGTAGTAAAAGGTTGACCCGTCGCGGCAAACATAATAGGTGGAGTTACAATATCTTGTTTGAATGGCTTTTCTGCTGACGAAAAGGCTTCTAGACTGCTAGCTGAAGTTGTGGAAACTGCATCATATTCAACTGAAATATTTCCTGCAGCAATAGCATCATCTAGAAATTCAGTAGATAAACTTTCAGCTGATCGTTTCTGTTGTGCT
This sequence comes from Chrysaora fuscescens, assembly GCA_009936425.2. NCBI lineage: Eukaryota > Metazoa > Cnidaria > Scyphozoa > Semaeostomeae > Pelagiidae > Chrysaora > Chrysaora fuscescens. The sequence continues at coordinate 12,704 of JAACYV020276186.1, read as the reverse complement.
TTCGGCTTCGGCCTAGTCGGAGGAGGTGTTTTATCTTGTTCACTAGCTGCTGAAGATTTACGTTGAATAATTTGGCTCAGATTTTGTGAATTTTCTGATGAATTAGATACTTTTTTTAATTTTACAGCAGGAAAAACTTTATCTTCGTGTTTAGATGTCTCAATCAATGATGTAGTGAGACTTTTCTCAGCTGGATTTCCTGATTTTTGGCCTTTTGAAGCATCAGTAGAGACATCTTTGTTGGCGATTTTCTCTGCTCTTCTTGCAACGGCATTTGCAAGTGCAGAAGCCAAGTCTGGTGGTTGTTCTCCAGGAGCTTGTGCTATCACTTCACTCACATCGATTCCTGAATCTTTAGAATATTGAGTATCAAGACTAGATGTTGAGCTTGCCGTGTATAAACTGAATGAATCTCCTCCTTTACTATTTTGTAAAAGTGCATCTGAGCTAGATGATTGTGTCATTCTTCCAGCATCGAAGGGCCTATTTGCCTCTTCATTTTCCTTGATAACATGAAGATTTTGTTCCTTTTTACGAAGATTAACGGATTCGTCAATCGACATTTTTTTGTTTCTTAAACGGCTATTTCGTGCAGCAACAACTGAGAGTAAATTTTTTGCGAATTCGCTACTTGGTTCATCTTCATCTGAAGACACTTGGCAAGGTTGTGAAGAAGATCGATCTAAAGAAGGATGAAGGGTGGTCACAGGTGGACCAGGGACTGATATTGATCGTACTGGTGTCTTTGGTGCCTTCGTTGCTTCAGGTGGAGACGGAGGAGCATAGGAAGGAATAGCAGGCAGAGCCATAGAGTCTCCTTGTTCATTGCTTTGTTTTAAAGCCGATTGTTCAATCTGGCATTGAATCCTGGACTCACTATCACCACGGTTGATCGAAGGCTTTCTACCAACACGTCGCATGTTCTCTAGGGTATCCTCATAATTGGGTGGTTGTTGAGGTCGATTGCTGTTGTCTGATTCCAAGCTGCATTGGCTGTTACTGCGTGTGGTTCTCCTTGGCATTGTCGCATTGAGTTGCATTCTTGTTGCATCAATTATCAAACCATCACTGCAATTTGAAGAACGGGATGAAATCGAGCAGGATCTGGGTGCTAATCCACTATCAGTATCAGAATAATTGAAGTCACTCGGGATGTTCATAGACATAACTTTGCCGCGACGTATGACGCCTTTTGATATTTCCTCAGATATTGCTGTGTCTGGTTGGTTGAGTTTCAGGGCATTATCCGTCCACATACTTTTCATGGAGCGTTTTCGTTGCACTTTTTTGTCAAGGGTCATTACTGTGTCAACATTTCCTGGTGACACTTGTCCATCTGAAATGACAGCAGTAGCAGGCCTATGCAAAGGACCCATTGTAAGACTTGTGTATTGAGATCTTGGAAGGGGTGGGGGTGCAATTTTTGTACCCCGTTGGGCATCGTCTACCTTTTCTTCTGCTCTAACTGGGATCTGGTTAACTGGCTGCTTCATGCTTGGTGACTCTAGGGCCAAGGCAGCTGCCATGTTTTCTGCAGCAACTGTGACAACCTTAAGAGTCAAGTTCTTGCCACTATTGGCAACCAATGACACAACATGTCCATGTGTGGCATTTTTCACATCTTCCCCATTTACTTCAAGAATAAAATCACCTGGTTTCAGTCCAACCTTTTCAGCAGCTTCTCCTTTATCTATTTCTCCAATATACTGCAATGCAGGGAATTGTGGCGAAGGAGTAAACTCAATTCTAGCCATATGCGAATTAGCACCACGTAATTGAAATCCATATCCTCTTTCACCTCTTTTCACTTGAATGGTTTTTGGAGTTGGATTATCTTGCATTGCTGCTTTTTGTATTATATCCTTTTGGCCTGACTTCTTCCCAAACCATGTTCTATTTTTCGCCTTCTTGCTGGTCCTCTTCAGCTCCTCCACACAGGAACTCGGGAACCAGCCAGTTCTGTCATTCACACGGCCTTCCCAGAATCCTTGTTCTCCTATATAAAGTAACTCAACGACATCCCCTTTTTCCATTAACAGTTCTCCAGGTGCCTTCGGTTGGTAATCAACAACAGCAACGAACTGCCTGCCTGGTATGCTTGGATACAATCGATTCTTCAAATTTGCACCTGTTAAGACAATTTAAAATGAATCAATTTATTTAGAAGGCCCAAAAACCACTGTCATGGGAGATGGAAGAGTAATGGCTAAGAATGAGTGATCGCTGCAGCTAATTTTTCATTCAAATTTCAATTCTGCTAAACTTTAGATTTTCCAGTGGGTTCAGCCCGTAAATGGCACTCTAGCCTAAAGAACTCATGGAAGAGAAACATCGAGCAAGAGAAATAATGAAATTGAATTAGAAATCATTTTTATAGCATTTGGCATGTGGCTACAATAAATAAGGACTTCGCACAAGATTTTTATACCTTTCTATCTATTTTAAAACAAAATGGTATAACATGAACATACCATAATAATATGAATATACTATACAATATATCAGAATGATTGTCAGTTGTTTCGATAAATTGAGCGTAATAGATTCATACCCTGGATGGATTTAATTGGCGCAGGTGCCCTTCGTGATCCAACTCCAGTGGACGAGAATGTTCTTCGATCAATGCGATTCGATTTATTGGTTTCTTCATCACTGTCAGAGTCTTCTGATCCAGATTCTTCTACTTCTACAGCAGCTTTAGCTTCCAAGTCAACATTTCCATTTGGGTGGCTTTTACTGGCCTTTCTCGTATTCTTGAGAAACATGTTTTCTTTGTTACTATTCAAATCTATTCTGCTTGGCAAAGTACAGGTTCTTTGGATCTCTGGTGTATTATCAGCAATCGAATTATTAATAGCAGAGGCCTTATTGGGTACGGCGCTTATTCTTCTGCGTCTGCTATAAGTAGGTTTTTGAGCAAACAAAGTTACATGATCACTGCTGAAATCTTCAATTAAACTAGCAACATCGTGATTTCCAGTAATCACAGCAACTTCATAAGCAGTCTGATGTGAGTAATTTGATAATGACTTATCAGCACCGCGAAACAGCAGTAGCCGGGCACAGCTCTCTTGATTTGAAATTGCACAAATGTGTAATGGAGTATTACCGCCAGCAGTTCGACTGTTTACGTCAGCACCATAAAATATCAAATGGTCAAGGTGAGTTTCGCGTCCATTTCGACAAGCTTGATGGATTTCCTGGCTTCCTTGATGATCTGTTATCCCAATAACTGCTTTTTCATTTAGAAGAAGTTCACATGTATCTCCTTTTGAACCAGCTAAAATCCCATGGTACAGCGGTGTTAGGCCCTAAGACAAGATCGAATTTCACTCAAAATATTACAACATATAATGAATTATCCTGTTTCTGCCGGGCTGTAGTTAAAACAACTAGCTTCACGTAAATCTTCTTTTAAATGTTTATAAATAAATACGCAACCAATAAAATCTCTTTCACTTTCAAAAATCAAAATAACTCGGGATTGAAGAAACGCAGTTTGAAGCTGTAATAAAAAGCAAGGTTAAAGATACGGGCAAAAAGCAAAACCGACTCAAGCACTTAAGAAGAATTGTACCACAACGATCTGGTTTCGCATGATATCACTTCCTGGAATCAGATACGATAACCAAATAATTGTGATCAGTTTCCTTTCATTAGCCTGGTAGCCATCAGCTACAAGTTAAACTTAATTAGTTGCAGCAAACATTACAGCCACAGATCAATACGATGTTATCAAAGTAATAAAACTTCATAGCTACCGTTAAGTGCAATGATCTATTTTGATCTTAATAGCTACAACACCCTTACTCCGTCAACAGGTGCATCATTATTGTAAACATTTTATAATATTTTGGGAGGGTCATTTCACAGCACTCTAAAGCAGTGCCGTCGGATTGAGTTGCTAATTGGGGGGTTCTCGATGTGATGGAAAATAGAGTATTATAGAATTAATTGGGAAGGCGGGTTACACCTTTACTAGCAACCTTGATTCCACGTGTGACGTGTATGCACAGTACGGGGTTTTCCTCTTTTCGGTAGCTTTTTATGTGATATCCAGATTCATGATTATATCATTTCACACATGTAGCTAGTTGTTTCTAAAACCCGGGATTTAGGTGTTTATGCATATGGCTGATTTACGAGTTTCACCTTTGAAAACAGTGGAGTCAAGCTCTTCTACCCCGTGTGCCGGAAATTAGTACCAGGAAGTCATAGCAGGGACAAATTATAGAATGACATTATTTTGAGGTAGGGGGCTCAATACCGTTGCGAACGCATGCAAATTAGTTGAATGCTTTCGTTGTTCTGACGTCAGCGCCCACTCTACGTGACTCAGTGGTTCATTGTGTTTTGAATAAAGGAATTACTAAGACGAACACGGGGCGAGCCACTCGTAATTGAAAAAATTGATCGTAAAATCTGCATAAACTTAAAACAGGAAATCAATTGAGACCATAACCTGTGCATAACAATAAGAATTCCACCAAAACAACAAAGACCTGCTTATAGAGGCGATCATGGCGAATTTGTTTTATTCCATAAAAACCCATAGCTGTGTTTGGTTCTGTCCTATTTTACCTTAGAACGTTTTAACTACTTGCCAGAATAAACTAATTGGCTCAAAAGTTGAGTTTATTATTATCGCATATGGAAACACAAAGCGATGACAAAAAGAAAAAACATGCATTATGGTAAAACAAACGAGGAATAGGCCTAAAAAATGTTATTCAAACATTCTATGTTAAGATGAAAAATTTTATATATTAAAATCACAAAGAAAAAACCAGGTTTAAATCAGTGATTAATTTTCTCAAATAGGCAGCACAGGAAAGCCGGTGTGAGCAATGGAAATTGTTTAAATTTCTCAGAAATCAAATTTTCACACCTTTTATAGAAATCAAGTAAAAATAAAAAGCTTATGCAATCTATGAAATTATTATTTCTTAACAACTTGCAACAAAGATCAGTAAAAGTAACAGGATTAGTAAGAAATACAAATATTTAAACTGGCCTCACCTTTGCATCCTTGTAATTGGGTGAAGCTCCCAAATCAAGTAAGTTCTGGAAAGAAATAAAGAATATTGCTATTTATATAGTTCAATTTTTCATTTATGCATTTGAGAATGCATCTTCATTAAATTAAATCAAGTTGGTTGGTCCTATATTGTAACATGATGGTCCTATATACACTGTCATTGAAACAAGGCAAGCTAACACATGTGTTCAATTAGTTCCCTGATTAGAAGAGAGCATTCAATTGATTGATTGATTGTTCAGTTGCCTGACTGATTCATTGGCAAATGACTGTTCTATGTAAGGAATGGGGGCTTGTACACTGGGGGACAAGGGAACACTGGGGGACAAGGGAGCACTCAGGCATAATCCAGGAGATGCAATTACACGCAATTGCAATTATGTAATTCCTTTTGTTTCTGCCTGAAATATCAAGGAGTTAAGCCCACAACTTGCCCTAAAACCAAGATCAAGTTGGATAAAACTCTGCTTTTTAACTTTCTATGTCTAACAGGCAATAGTGAAGCTGTCCTTGGTAAGTGTAGCTGTTCAATCAAATAGAGTATCAAATATTCTATAAATGAACTATTTAGTCTGTAATCTGCTTGAGTATGTATCTGCCATTCAGTAAAACTGGTACTTTATTGAAAACATATTTATATTTAACAAACTTTTAAATATTTTTGGACCACAACCACTTTTTAATGCACAAGCCACATTTTCTATATGATAGCAATGATTTTTGTGTTTGTGAGGGTCTCCCAGTAAGGGTAAAAAATCCCATATTATTTTAGTTTGTTTTCTCATTCTCTTGCAGAAAATTTAGGAAATCCATCATATTGCTGCACAAAAATAAGATTTCTTAACAAATTTGTTATATTGTTCTCATCTCTTAATGTGATTTCTCTCTTGTTCCCCCAGACCATTTCTGTTATGCATATTCATGATTTCATGATAATTTTTTTCACACATTTTTTAAATGAACATTTGCAAGTAACTGGCATTTTGATATATGCTATATATTGACTACTAAAGATCCCTTTTGAAAACTGTGATAGCAAAATCCAATAGCAAAGTATTATTTGTCGTTGATCGAAAAAAACACAGACAAAACACGTGTACAATAGACCTCCAGCCCAGGCCTCAGTCCCAAAAAATCAGCACAACAAATAGGTATATTAACTTGTAGTATATTACAACGATGAAAATAGAAACTAATTTCGTAGGAATAAAACTTTTATCTTTGATTGTTTAACTTAGATAACACAGAGACGAGACTTACTACCAAAGATAGTGATGTCCGTGAACGATTTCAATGACAAACAGCCGTCGAGAATCGGAATTTTAGGCCAGAATTCTGTCCAAATATTTGAGGATTCCAATATAATGATTGAAACCCCGCAAACACTTAAATATTCCTCAAGGCTAGCGAAATAATTATTCTGTAAATTATTCATTATAAAACAGCGTAAAGTCTGTTTTATGTTCGCTGGTACATCTTCCCACACAATAATTGACTGAAAAAACACCTTGAAAGATCTTAAAGAACATATTCCAACCACATTTTAACACCATGTCTAACATCGCGATATTGGAGATAAATTTAGACAAAAAAAAACCTTTCGAAATAAAATTTCAACTTACAGTGTTGAAGAAATTGTATTAAATATTAGAAGCACACGTTTTTCGTAATATATTCCCATGCCACAATTCGTCAACAACCGAACGAAGGTTTAAACAAATTCAAAAGTCGAATGCTATATAAAAACATCTTATATTTGCTAATACAAGCGCACACAATGATGTCCTTTGTAAACAAAAGATTCCTTTATTCACAGATTTCAATATAAAACCATGGAGATTTCCGTGAATATATCCTGATGCGATCAGAAGAAAAGTTACTCATAACAAGCTTCAGAATATATTTATTTGTCAATTCTTTCATGTTTTTATTATCACAGAGATTAACAGACACGCACACCTGATTTAGAAGTTAGAAAGATGCCCGTTCAACTTCAATACCATAAAATCCTTGACATCATTTGCGTAGATACGGGGGGTATACGATTGCTGGCAAATAGACAACGACACGAAATGCTGATATATTGGTCACATCATTAGAAAAAAAGAATAAAATAGGCTCGATTTCATGATTTGAAAAATCAAATGAGTTACAGAATTATCCACACGAATGCATAGTAATGCAATTACAAGGGACAAAACTCTTGTCTCACATCGTAGACAGCGAGATTGCGAGATTACTGCTGGCCTTTAGGGTAAGCAGTGATTTGATGTAGCCATAGCGTATTTGTGCATAGTTTTAGCTTGAGATGTTGTGATAATATACAGTTTGAGTAAATAAAAGAAGATGAATTTTTGAAATCAGTTTACAATTTCAACAGCATGAGTCATATAGACAGGTGTGCTTGGGTTCAAATATAGCCATGTAAAAAATGATAACAGAATTACTGGAAACACCCACAATTTAAATATTTATAGATATCAAAGGTGCAAAGATAAGATGGACATTTTTGAAAGATCTCGCATGATAGTCGTCCATGTAGGAGACGAGGATAGAGAATGAACAACAACAACAACAACAACAACAAGTAGCAGAGGTGTAAAAAGACAATCATACTTACTGATAAACAATCTGGTCGGTCATGAATGGTAGCTTTATGAAGGGCAGTCATTCCATCAGCAGACCGGTAATCCAGGTATGCACCATAATTCACCAATAACATGCATCCTTCTGAACTATTTGGTATCACTGCCAGTGCCGTCAGAGGAGTTTCTATGAAATGTTCAGATTTAAGCATCAATTGTGGTTGGATTTTAACAATACCCCACCCCCCCCCCAACCCCAAAAAAACCTGTGCCCCAAATAAGAACGCTATTGCTTCACGAGCACATGAAAGTAATGGCACAGTAGGGTGACTTCTTATATGGTAAATAATGGAAATATATATAAGAAATCATATTGAAAATATTCTCTAAAAATAAGATGATGAACAATTTACTTCGCTATGATAGTTAAAGATGAAAAACTAAAACATGAAAATTGTTAAATGTACCGCCAGTTTTCTCATCTTGAAAGTTCGGATCCAGTCCTTTTTCTAGAAGCTGTTTTGATTTTTCCAAATTTGCAGTAAGTAAGAGCTCTAAGAATTTTCGTTGATAATTCTGCCATAAAAATAAGCGAGGGAATTTCGAATGCAATAATTGTTTGTTATTGGATTGTGCAATTATTTTATTTTACACAAATACACAAATAATCGCTCGGAAAGAGGCTGAATTTTGGATTGCGTAGCCTCGTAATGAAATCTGTCTCTAACGACGTAACGCTAAGCCTGCTATTAAACGCAGCAATTCTACCCTATTGATTGACTATCTTTATCATTAGCAACATGTAGGGTTAGCTGTTAGTTTATTAAAATGTGAAACTTGTTTAAATGAACATGATATTTTATACCTTATTCTGAAGTTTTTGTAGTTTCTTCTCGTCCGAATTGATTGAGCGGAAAATTCTTCGTTTG